>JAJJWW010000782.1:0-11826 GCA_023531295.1 Papaver armeniacum | reverse complement strand
CTCACTCAGGTGAGCATGGGCCAAGATGGACCTGCTTTTCACTTCATCCGCCTAATCCAATACACTACTGATTAAATTTTAAGATCCGCGATCCAATCCAACATCCAACGGATTTGCATCCAATGGATACACTTTGGAACGGATTGGGTGCGGATAATCCAATGGATTTGTGTTAGTTAAAATTTATAATAAAAAAATAAGTGGGAATTATATAATTGCCCTCAATTCTGACGGGCTACATAACTACCCTTATCCTACAATAAAAATACCCCTCTCCATCCAAAGCCCATCAAAATCCATTAAGGATTATGCAACATTACAAATTTGCCGCTCATTCAAAAACACAATGTATATCAAGTAAGGGAAAGAAAAATCTTTTCTTTTTATTTTTCGCATCCAAAACTTCTTCCGTTGTTCTCTCTCCAAAACCGCCGCCACCATCATCGCTGCTTTCCACCCTTTTTTTGCCGTTAATGGTGATGGACAGACGACCCTATTTTAGTCCATCGATATGAATGTTTTTCTTATTTATATGAACAAATTTTCTTATTCGATTTCAAATATTCCCTATTTTACCGGGTTCATGATAGTGGTGGAGAAGGGTATTCAATTCATTAAGGCCACTTGTTGTTGATGACATAATAATAGAGGTAATGGTCGTGGAAGGTGTGTGAAGGAGGATATAAAATCTCCGTTTTTATTAGAAGATGATGGTTGTGGTGGAGGAAGATACCGATCTATATTTGGCGGTGCAGTGGCGGCATGGTTATGAAGGAGGTATGTATTTCATTTTATCACTGTTTTTTCCGAAGACGATGATGGTGGTGGATACAAGTGGTGGAGGAAGATACCAGATCTATAATGATGGTGGTGGTATACGTTGGATGAAGGAGGTATGTATTTCAATTTATCATCGTTTTTATCAAGACGATGGTGGTGGTGACGGTGGTGGAGGATGAAGATACCAGATCTACAATAATGGTGGTGATGGCTATAATGGATGAAGGAGGTATGTATTTCAATCTATCAATTGATTATCTTCTTTCTCTAGTTTGAGTTTCACGGTGTAGTATGTAGGAATTCATAATGAATATTGTGTTGGTTCAGTTGAATGATGAAATAAAATCAGATTGAAGATAGTGATGGTTATGGTTGTTGTGGTGTTGGTGATATTCTGCAGGCTTGGTGGTGTTGGTGAGGTTAGAACAATGAATTTTGATGATGGAGATTGTGTTTGTTGTGGTTGGAATGATTAATTAAAGTTGTTCATTAAGATAATGGTGATTCTTGTTTGTGGTGTTGGAAATGTTGTATCTAAGTGTGGTGGTGGTGAGGTTGACGACAAGTTGCTGAATACTACCCATCAACTATTAGGGAGTCAACAACCAATGTTTGTATCAACAACCTTAGTTTGTGTATCAACAATGGAAAATGGTAGTCAACAACCAATATTTTTGTATCAACAACCTAGTTTGTGTATCAACAATGGAAAAATGGAATCAACAACCAAATTTGTGTATCAACAATAGAAATTAATCTTAGTGTAAGGAGTCAACAAATATATTTGTGTATCAACAATAGAAATTGACCTTAGTTTAGAGTCAACAACCAATGTTTGTGTATCAACAATGGAAAATGGAATCAACAACCAAATGCCACGTATCAACAATGGAAAAATGGAATCAACAACCAAATTTGCGGTATCAACAATAAATTGATCTTAGTAAGGAGTCAACAACAAACATTCGCAGTACAAATAATAGAAATTGACCTTAGTTTTTATTTATTTTTATTTTTTTCGGGCTTTTTTTTTTCCTCGATCAACCTCGCTAAGTTGACACCACCGTAGGTGGCGGCTGAAGAAGGGCGCCACCTAAGTGGTGTTGTCGCTAGTGATGGTGGTGGTAAAAATGGTAGTGGTGGATCACACGTGCAATGAGTAAGCATCAACTAGCTATGTATGTGGATCAAGGTGGTGGTAGGTCAAGCATGCAGGAGTTGGTATGTGCAGACCGGGGTGGAGTACCGGGCCAGAAATGAGATATTTACTTTTAAATGGAGAAATATGTTTGTGTGATAAATAAAGAAAAAAATTATATGCTAAAGGGTATTAATGTAATCTATCTTTGGGTGATATGGCTGAGGGGTATATTTATTGTGTGTAAGCAGATATTTGTTGGTCAGAAAATTAGGTATATAATTAATGTACCAAAAAATAAAGCCTATATAGATGACTCCCTTATGTAGAACCCACACATTTTATATACGATATAATTATGTATGTCATGGACAACACTCTAAGTAAACACCTAAAATTTTTAAAACTATCCATATATATTCTAAAACTATATAAGTGTCGTTAATCTAATTTGATATGGATGTCCAATGGATTTGATTGCATCCGGGTCCAATCCATAATCGCCTGATTTCAAAATTCCATCCGCGTCCAACCCATTAGCTTAACTAGTCCTGCATCCATCCGCCCAACACGGTTGGTCCATGTTAAATCCGACTACTTATAAAATGCTCACCCCTAAATTATTGCAGGCTTCTCTCCGTTGGAAATCTCAAATCATCCGAGATTTCTATTCTTGGCGCATTAATGTACTCAACTTTCCTCGTGAACAAAATGATATCCCGTATCCTCGGCTTGAATCTTGTTTTGAAACCAAGCTGGGGTAAAACTAATTCGCCGCTGGGTTTTGGTAAATTTGGGTGTGCCGCGAGAAACGAATCTAAACCTCAAACAAATGCACCGCAATGAGTACTTTGATTAGACAGATCACCAGCATAATTCGCCTAAACCAAGAAATGGTCGTTCCTGCACTTGCTTTGGCCACAAAGTGAAGGAGAGGGTTGATCTTAGGGAGGGAAGCGAAGAAGGTGAATAGATCGGGAATGATTAACTCGAAGGTGTGGCTATTTATGAATTGTATCGATCGTGGAACTCGGGCTTAACGTAAGCTATCAATTTGGTGTTTTTCCTCGATACTTGTGTTGTTAACCAAAACTCGTTGTTTGTCGAAATAGTTGAAGACTATTAACAAATAAACCTCGATAAACGAATGTTCGATAAAATGAATAACCTCACAAATGAATAATTTTCTCTCGTCCCGACTTGGGCCAAGGTGATAAATGAATAACCCCGCTTAATGCATTAATGAAAAAATTAAGGCCCTATAAAAATATAAATGGATAATCACTAAATTTCCCTATAAAAAAATATATATATAAGAATAAAACAAAATACATAATCAAAGAATTTTGAATAAAAATATATGTAGAAATAAACTAAAAAAAACATATATGGTTAAATGACTTTTTTTTTTCACCTAAACTAAAATGCATCGCATTCTTAATTTTATGCAATGCTTGCACAATTTACGAATATTTGGTCGTGTTGTATCAAGAATTTTTTAAAGTGACCATCGCTTGAAAGGCACCTGAGATGAAACATTTGGTACGACGTTCTCGTCTGGTTCGCATCATTCTCGTGTTCATTACTAACTCAATAATTTCTCCGTCCGTTGGATATTCCATAACTACATCATTCTCGTTAGGATAGTTTCAAACATGTTCGATATCCATCAAATTTCTATAACGTAAATAAAAATGACACCAATTAATCCTTGGATATCTTCTTCTAATCGACCATTTTCTAGTTCTTTAACATCTATATCTTCAAACCAAATTTTACAATGACAGAAACAATTTACAATTGTTTTTTTTTCTCTAGTTACATTTGTACATCTTCTCTTATACAATTTAACTTCTTAATTACGAAAATATTGTATAAATGAATAACCCCGCTAAACGAATATTTTTTCTTGATCCCGAGGTCATTCATTTATCGAGGTTTGATTGTATACAAGTCATTGAGCACCATTGAACTCGTAGGAAGTGGAGACAGTTAAGTAATGAGAAATTCAGTTGTGTACAGCGTTTACCATCACGTTCCCATTGTGAGGGGAAACTGGGTCAGCCTTACACCCACTATTCTCTAACTGCTATTTAACCGTCCGCTCTTTTCCCGACACTTTCTTGGTGGCGCTGCTGTACGCCACACGCCGTAAACCGCTGCATAATACCGACGTATCCCCGCCAGGTGACATGTTTGATGTCTGTGTTTCAGAAAAAAAAATATGCAACAAGTTGCCGAGTGAGTCTAATGTACAAGACCTAGTTATTCTCACCAATCGCACGCAAGCTAGGGCGGCATAATGGCATAGTGGCGCCGCATAGCGGCATAATGACGAAGCTGGCGCCTGGCGCAGTGGCAGGTGGCGCCGCAAATGGCAGCGGGCAAGGTGGCACCGACCAATGACGTAGTGGCAAGGTGACAAAGTGGCGCCTCGTCGATGGCATAGTGTAGTGGCAAGTGGCGCTTGCCGGCTGGCATGGGGCAAAGTGGTGCATGCTATATTTGCATATTGGTGTGATCCAAATATTGCTCAATTATATTAGCTCTAGTTGCCATATCGAACTTAATGCCTAAGTGATGTTATTTGGCAAAGGAGCGCATAATGGCCCCGACCTAATTAGGGGTTTGGCATGTCAAAACCCTAAGTGGCGCGTAAGTGCCATGTGGGCGCGACACGACGACATCTTGGCAAAATACCGCTGCATTGCTTAACAAAGAAATCATGGCATGGACATAATGTGAGGATGTCCATGGACGATCATGGGTGATCATAATATGGCCATTATTTAGAGTTTCCCTGCCCCAAAAAATTTTTGGCCGTACTTTCGATTAAGCATTTTAAATCCACATGTTGCACCTGAGGTGGTATGGGAGCACCTAACTTTAACTTCATTGGAACAAAATGGTCACCGCTCAATGTGTGCCATCACAATAACTCTATGTTTTTTACCTTTGATTGGCCCATGCCTTGATGGGAAAAATTTTGCACATTCCTTTTAAAAGCCAAATAAGGAATGTTTTCAAAGTTTGTGCCATTACAAGACCATCTTCGGCATTTTGAACCATTTACCGGTGTCCATTTGATCTCCATCTTCGAACCTTAATCTTTTTAGCATGTTGGTGTACCTTCCTTCAGATCCCAACACTTTCATAAAATTTCTTGTGATTAAAAGCCCATAATGCCTATTGTTACGAACAAGTTGGTAGTCTAGACAAACATAGACCTAGCTAGAAAACCAATGGTGGTGAAACCACAATGACCATCTAAAGACACATTTTTGAGTTCCTTTTCCATGTAGAATCGCATGGCTTCTCAAGTTGTGGAAACATATCTTGGATTAGGTAAACACTTCATGGGTCCTGAGTATAATACTCTGAAGTTGCCAAGCATCTTCACAAGAATCGTGTTTTCTAGATCATTATTCTCCTTTTGCTTTTAATTTTTACGATTTTTTTCTTCTTAGTTGCCTGGAAATGAGAATACACATTTTTTCAATATGCTATGTACATAACAATCTTGTATCTGGGAAAACGATACCATACCATTGATCATATCTGCCTTCGTTTGCTTGTGACAATAACAAGGCAGTTTGTTGGAAAGTAAAGTGATCTCGATTCTACAAAACCCATTCTAATTTTTGTGTTAGCTCAAGACTCATGAATGCAAAAGTAATGAAGAACGTCGTGGAGATGTCATACCAGCATGAAATAAAGGCATTTTTCCATCTCGTTAGTCTTATATGTACAATCAATACGACGAATGATGGAAAACATTAATATATATGGTAGATTATGGATTCTCCCAAAAAATATATCAAGCATTTCATTTATGTCAGATTTCTACTATTATATGTCATATAATGGGCATCATCTAAATATTTGTAAAGTAGTTGCATCCCTGGTCCTTCCGCTACCTTCACTTTGCCTATGCTTTTTGTATGCAATTATCAATGGGTCTTGGGTGGCGTTGTATTTAAATTCTTTCTTTTAAAGCAACAAGAATCTATCTGTGACACCAGGTGTTCATGGAAAGAAATACTCCCTGGCTTGTGGAAAGAGATACTTTCACTTTTTCAATTTTCCAATTTTTAGGCTAAAAATGAAAAAGTGAAAGTATCTCTTTCATCAAAATGAGAGAAACATATTTCTTCATCTTTAGTTAATCTGAATGCATGACCCACAAGATCATCTGGATGAAGATGGTTATGGTGTCCAACTCTGAGAACCAAGTTCCATTTGGAAGCGACAAGTCTTCAACTTGGTCTCAAATGGACATCCATCTCTTTTTGAGCCGGTTCCTTTTCTGCATTTAAAAGGACTCACTGCTTGCTTTGCCTTCTCAGGCTTTTCCACCTTCGCATCCAAATAAAATAACAGCTTAACTCCTTGCCACCTTTATTCTGATTCTTATTCACCGTCTTAGCAATCACAACAACTACGTTGTTTTGTATACCTATCTTATGACACCATTCTATAACGTCTTCTCTTGAGTCAAATATCTACACACAACAAATATATATATATATATATATATATATATATATATATATATATATATATTATATCTCAATGTGTTTTTCCATATGGATTTGGTATCTACATTTAAAGTTTCAGTGGCAGTCTAGATTTAAGTTTTTCTAATCTACATTTTGTAGTATATAAAGAAAGGGTTGAGATTGAGCCACTATTTAAGATTTGATCTTGATTGTGCCACATATTTAATAAGTTTTTCATTTCCTACACCTCCCAATGTCATTTATTTGGAGTTACTTTTCCCATTTAATGTGAAATCGTTTCTTTTATTCTAAATTAAATGTATTTTAGCTTAATCTCTTTCATAAATCAAAATCTACATTTTTATAAATATTTTGATCCTGGATTTATGTTGTATTGTTTTCCCTTAGAATTTTTTAAATATTTTTCAATCGTATGCTATACATGTAGAGTTTCAACCTCTTACTTGGACTAAGTCATATACATGTTGGTATCAAAGGGATTGGGATTCCCGATTATATTTTTTTTCTTTATATTATGCGTATGTATGAACCTTGGAATTACATCTCCTAAAAAGGAGTATTTGTTTTTCTTAAATTCTGAGATACAACAAAAAAGTAGTTATATATATGCATGTAAAAAAAAAATGGTTGACTCACCTTTAATCTTTCATTTTCTGATTTCAGAGATTGTTTTAGGCAACTAAGAAGTGGCGTTTGGGAGCAATACAACTAGGAACAATATCTTTTTGTAATGTGTCATCAGAATTTTACTCGAGACTCCATAAATTGTCATTCCATGCATTTTATCAATTGATTGGATTTGGGAGTTTTGGTATACCATAAAGTACAAGTATATTTGTTTCAGAGGATGTGATTCAGTATGCACATCTTTGATTTAAGTGAAAAAATTGTCAATTTTCCTAAATGGTTTAAGAGAGCTTAGTGCATAAGAACCATCTTTGATCAAAGGACAAATTATCAATTCTCTTAAATGGTTCAGGAAAGCTTATTACATCTATACTAACTAATACTTGAACCTTCACCTATATTTTACTTGTAAATATATCTTCTAATATTTGATCCCTTTAGTTCATTTAAGATACCAACTAACCAAACTATATATAACTAAGCTTACACTTTATAAAAGTCGCATTTAAAATTTAATTGCATGTCCATTTTTTGCTACTGCAAAATATAAAATTATGGCAATTTTAGGTATCCTCTGTACTCTTAGGTCAAGGTGTTTCATGGTATCATACCATTGCCATTTAAACTGGTCTCTAATTTACTTTTGGTCTCAAACACATATATCATCAAGATATATATTGTAAATATGAGAAACTCTCCCATGTATCGTGTATTTATTCATGTATCATTAGATAGATTTTTTAACGATTTTGTTAAATTTTACGGCACAATTTACCTAGATATTGTAAATAATCATTCTTAGTCTGGATTGGTCACTTTTGTTGATTTGTCATTTGATTTAGGATCTTAAGTGTGGACTTAAAGTGGATTGTTTGTACCATAATATTAGGGTACTAATCCTAGATAACACATCACTATGAGCTGAAAAATATTTGTCGGCCAAAGCCTATTGACAAAGATATATCGGTCGGTTGTTGACCCATGCCCATGACTATTTCCACCTACCTATTCCTAAAACCCTAAGAAAGTTCTAGCATATTCCAACTTACAAACTTCTCTGATTACATGGGTCTAAACCTAAGAGGGATGCTAGGTTTTGATACCCGGAAAACTATTGGAATTTTTATTAATAAAATACCGCTCCTCAAAGGACTCATCCGTGGATGTAGGCATAATTTTTCCAACCACGTTAAATTTGTGTTTATTTTATTGTTCTTGATTCGTTTCCAAACCCTAACTAAACATCAATTCATTGTGTTTATTTCTAGAAGTAATTTTGGGTACAAACATGGATATTTACGATTTCACAAGCCATTGTCCTTTAAGAATTTTATAATTACTTTCTACCATGTCTCAAATAAGGTTCATTTAATTTTAAGCATAATATTATACTTGTACATGCATATCTTAAAGATTTTTTTTTTTTTTTTTTGTGGGGGGCGAAATGTCGACAAAACTTCATTTTAGAGAAACAACCATTTTGGTTTTTGGTATACTTGTTTATGGTGTGGATCGTTAGAATCATTCCCATTAGATTTGTAGAGCATAATTGTGTGGGACTACGACAATAAGCAAAAGTTTTCTTGACACAAAATCAAGGTAAGTCATTTTTAAGATCCATGCTTTCCTTACCTAGCTCCACGAAACTCCAAGAGGATGTGGTTAGTTTTGAATTATATTCGATGAAACAACTGCATTAAAACATGAAGAACTATTGATTGACAGCTTATGCCTACGATACCGTATGAGGATTACATTGGCACATCCTTGTATTGTAGATTTAAATGATAGCCGTATGAGGATTTGATTGGCACATCGATCATGTAGGATTTTAAAATCGAATGATCACAGAGCACCCTCTTATGCGTTACTTCACAATCTTTGCTTGGAATATGAAGGTATCAATCATAGATTTATGATTAAAGAAAGTTTATTGAAAATTCCATACACCAAGAACATAAAAATGACCAAAAAATACCCTGAAAATACATTACCCCCCTCTTAGGTTGATCGTAAACGAAATAGGAATTTAAAAAGGCTACCATAATTGGAACACATTTTAGGTTTAAGTAGTTTCAATACCAATAGAATCTAGCATCTTTGCACTAATTTTCAGCAGATACACCGATAAACCCAAATGGAAAAGCTGATAGAACTATTCAAGCAATGATAAAGGGAGCCTAAAATCGTATGATGGGAAAACATGAGCAAATATGGGTTTTCTTTCTTGGGAGACACGGATATAATAGTTTTCAGGTTAACGTATACCAATTGGCACTTTGACCGAATTAATAAAATATTGTTTGGAGATTCACTTTAATTATAAGTAGGAATACTAAAAAAATTACAAGAATCGAAATAATTCAATTGCATTCACAGTATGATAATTTGACATATATCAATAGGACTATCAAATTCTACAACTGTGAAGCAGGAAAAGCAATGGTGGAAAAAGGTTTCATTCTTGATAGATCGACCATCGAGTCCATCACACTAACAACTAATGATATAAAGTAATATACATGATACAAAATTCATAATATTGCGAAATCGTCTGATAAAGATGTCTTATTCCACATTGAACTCCAAAGGAGTATGATCTACAATAATATAACTAATCAAACAAGTGAAGCAAACATTCCAAAGAACCAAAGCCCGTGCCGTTACGGCACGGGTCATATCCTAGTATATATATATATATATCAACGTGACCATTATAAAACGAGAAAAATCGCTGATTTATCACTTGCGAAAAAGGACGTACACTACCTTATCTATAGTAAAGTATTGGGTGATCAAGCCAACATCTTCGATAGGTTAAAGTTTGCTCCACATTATGTTGGTCCTATGGCATCTAAAATCGCATCGTCCCCTTTTTCTTCATCTAAAATAACTTGTTGAAGCTAATCCAAATTGGGAATGACATCTTAATGAGTTGTGAAGTACACTGAAAATAATGTCGATGCAGTTAGATGTTACAGGATCTCTATTCTGATCGTCTAGAACAATCTGTTCCGAAATGCTGATCATCCGATTATAAACGACGATTTATGCATCTAGATCATCCCTTCGCGGGCCGATTGAAGTGCTTTGTGGTTGTCCGAAATCGTGACGATTCGAGAAAATTAGAAGGAAAAAAAAACTAAAAAAACAACACAAATCAAACGAAAATAAATCGGTTGCTTACTATCTTCTTCAGTGGATGTATTTTCATCTAAAATAGCAAAATCTTGTTGGTTGTTTCTTTCATTTAAGGTTTGAATATTTTGCCCTAGATTTTTGATCGTAGAATCTTCCATAATAATGATTAACGGATTATTTTCCGATTAAAACGTTGATTTCTACTAGTTAAATGATAAGAGTTAAAATAGTATATGGTTTATACATAATAGTGAACTAATTGAATAGAGTTCTAATGTAGGGTTAATATTTTTTAATGGGTTTTCAGAGAAAATAAAGATTAATGAAAGAAGAAAACAAAATAAAAGTGGTGGTAGTTATAGTCAAATTGTATTTGACTTTCTAGGTGGCAAATAGGAAAAGTAGAATTGAAAAGTAGAATTACTTTGGAAATTCTTATGATAGTGACAAATAGGAAAAGTGAGGGTGGCAAATAAAATAGGTGGAGCCTTCTTTTACAAGCGAGATTTAGTGATCTAAACTAATCGGGGTATCTAATGAGACAAAAACAGGTCATTTTTGAAGTAAAAGAGTCACCCCTTAACCAAATACTTTCAAAATGGCAAAATTGCCCTCGTTTAATTAACACTAAAAGTTTGATTAGATTAATTAATTAAGTTTAAATTGATTGAATAGATTAAAACTTATGAATTTTAAGTTATGAAATTTTGTTTTTGATTGACTTTTGTGGATGATTTTTGATGATTTTTTTTTTTTTTTAGAATATCTCTTAAACGAAAATGAAGCACACAACAAAATACTTCTAAAAAGGGATTGCAAATCACATTATATGAAATCATACTCAAAATCAAAGAATAAATCAACAATTTTAGTTAGAAAGTATGAAAAGTCGCTGAGGTCGACTAATGAAGATCATGCGACCAAAAGTGGCTGCAAGATCTTCATTGTTGGCAAAAGTGGCTGAAGAAGATCTTCGCCGGTCGACCTGTTTAGGCCAAAGTGGCGGCCCATGATCTTCATCACGACCTTGTTTGACTTTGTTTTTTTATAGGAGATGACATAAAAAATTTATTGGCGTGAAGGTATTCAAGAAATACCCTTCCTACTGGCTGTGAAAGTATTGAAAAAAATACCTTCCATTTGTATTTAGCCAAGCGAGGTATTCAAAATACCCTATATTAATTTGAAAATTATCCTTCGCCATTACTTATGAAAAGTCGGACAAGATATGCATCACGACCTTGCCGAAGAACAAAATCATAAATTTAGATTTCTAACCTTGATATAACAATCAAATCACACAACACAATGATGGGTTTTAAGTTTAAACATCATTTATAGTCTTCTTTTCATTTGGTAGAGTCAACATTTTTTTTGGAAAATCAAGAAAGTTGAGATTTTTATATGGGTTTGGTTGATGGAAGATGAAGATAAGACAAGAAGATTAAGAGTTGGTTAGTTTTTTAATTTTATGCTTTAATGAAATTAAGAAATGAATTTATTTTTAAGATTTAATTATTTCAAAGACATTAAAGTAAAATCACACTTTTTAATGACATGTCCCCTTCTCACAGGGTATCTGCCGGTGGTTTAGGTATACCCCATCTCGCCTATTTCTTT
>JAJJWW010000781.1:0-88073 GCA_023531295.1 Papaver armeniacum | reverse complement strand
AATGTATCCAAATAATTAATATTTACCTTCATTTATATTTATTATCCCTTATTAGTTTAAAGCTTAATCATTGTTACTTAGAATACCGAAATAAATCAAACGAACAAATGGGTGTTGGAAACCATAAGTTAGTTTAGCTAGTAAGTAGTAATGATAATGAAATAGTGATAACTTAGACCACTAATTATCTTCACATGATATTTTTAATTCATCAAGATACTACTCTTTGTGAATTTACAATAATCTCAATCGTGAAAATGAATATTATGTAAGACCGTTTATGATGTGGTGCATTTCATGAAATACATGTCAATAGTAAAAAACAATATAATACCGTCTCATTAAATACCAAAAATACATCTACATTATAAGAATAAAAAGTGTTTTCACAAAATACATGTAAATAGAAAACAAATAATGTAACATTGTTTTTACATTATCACCCAAAGATTGGTATATATATATATATATATTCTTCAAGAAAAAATTGTATAATATTAGGTCGTTTTTTTTAAGGAAGATAATGTTATTACATACTTAACATTGCATATAATAGACTTGCGTTTTGAAATAAGTTTTAACAATAAACCATATTTCCTCAACATACATAAATAAGCGGTGTGAAAAGGCTTGATATTTAAAAGACAATACGACATAAACTAACAAACAAAAAACTCAATGAGTAATATAATTCTATATAAAGTTTTGCGTAAAACTCATTAACAAAATTGAGAATGAAATAACCCCTTATAAAAGAGCAAATCAATAATTCCCAACAAAGAATTAATTAAAAGTCCTAGATAAGTACATATTCATGCCTATTGTGGTCTCCGTTGGTACATATATTACGTTCGACCAAGAATTTAGTAGTATATGTTGATTAAAAAACACATGAAAACAACCATAAAGTTGATTGTAAAATGTAGCATGATATAACCTTTTTAATCATATTCGACTTCTCTAATCATTTATCCCAAAACAAAATCTTTATGTCTCCTAATTATGCTTGAATTCCACATATACTCTCTCTTCGGTTTTATTTATTATAAGACCTTCTTTTGACTATTTTCATTCTTTATCGATCTCAAATTGTGTCCATATTTACATTGTATTTTTTTTGTGGATGTTCTTTGAACTTCAACATCATATGTTCTTATTTTTTATTTTTAATCTCCGTTCATCTTTGTAATAATATTTCCTAAATTCTTAAATTTGTTCTTCATATTCATGGTTTGGGGGAAAAACTCTTATTATCACGCTTCTATCACGGTTGTATTACTTGTTTTCCTAGGAATGAAATCGTTTATCCGTCTAATTTTTAGTATTTTCTTCTTCAAAATAAAATCTGAAATATAAAAATTTTTAGTGTTTTCCTTTTTTTTGTCATCTATTTTCGTTGTACATGTATATGATCCTATTGTAATGATGTTTTATCCAATACTTTTTCTTGAACTCATTGACCTCTGGTATATCCAAATTGACAACGCTCTAGATGCAGTAGTCAGAATAATGCAAGTGTAATTGTTGCAAGGTGTAATTGTATATCGTGAATTAATAAATGCTAATTTCAAGACGTGATGTGTTAATTAGTAACAGGCCACTAACGCTTTAAAATCTCTTACAAATGTTCCAAGAATAACAGAAATTAATCGTGAGTAATTGTGTGCTCGCTCATGACACCCTTTTCAGCCGGTATGCTTCATTCCCTCGCTTGAGTTACCTTCATATGAACTCCCCTCGTTTTACCAACAATATAAGATTAATTATCAATTTATTAAGGGGTCTTAGTTCATAATTCGATTACAAATCGAAGAAGTTAATTGCTCGTGGTCCTCTATATTACCCGATACTAAGCTTAATATAACTTTTTAAACAAAGTTACTTACTTTATCTTCGTTGACTATCTCTCTCTTCCGAAATTCGGCTTGACCTTTTTGACCATTGATCATACTATAGTAATACTGGGAAACAGTTCAATCTCTGAATGCGAGTAACAATACCATCAATTATATGTATCTTATGAAAATTAAAAGGTAGTTGGTTCTTAGAAGATAGAATGTAGTTAGTCGCTCACTTTTTTCTGATGCATTTTTAAAATCTATGAGATTAAATTTATGTTCCAAAAGCTTCTCCGATCCGCCATTTTCTAATAGCTTCACTTTTGCGAACTTGTCATTTGTAGTCATGTTTGTTTGCAAGTGCTTCGTAAGAACCAAAAACAAAAATGCTTACCCATTTAATAACTTGTCATTTGTAATGACGCTTCTTGAACACTTACATGGCATTGAATACAACACCTTATAAAAATTAAAGTGACTCGGTGTTCTTAATAGCATTTGGTTAATTGTTGAAAATTCAACCACAAAATTTCACCTAAAAGAAAACTAATTATTGACTAATCTACTAATGTATGATCTCGATGACTCAAAATCCTGCTTCACATGAAAAAGCTCTAGCTCATCTTCTCAAAGCTCATTGTCTTTTTCTATATGTTTCTTCTATCATATGCAAGAAATTTGACCTACTTTCGGTTTTCCCCTCTACTTTTGTCAACATAATCTCAAACATCAAAAAGAAAAAGAAAAGAAAAGAAAAGAAAATCATCAAAATCTTACAATGAATTGAATCTCGAAATATGGTGGACCAGCTTGACAATTCAGGTGATAAATCGAATTAACCTATTTTTCAAAATTAGGCAAAAATGTAAAACACAAAACGTTATAGTCAACAATTAGAAACTTCCCTTTAAGGAAGATACATTAAATATTTCGATGGAGTATACATTCCCTTCTACCAACTGGGTCTCGAATATTTCTATCGTGTCCGTTGGTACCTTTGCATGGATGTGTTTTCTGCCATTTTCAATAAACATATTTGAGCATAACCATTAAATACCCTATATAATTCAAGAGTTATGCATCAACATAGGAGATTTTATTACCTTTTCATCCATTAAGTGCAGTTCCACACTTCCTTTGTCTTTCGATTTCTGATTTATAGCTCTTTAAATATTTTCCCGACAACCTTCTAACAAACTCCTGTAAGGATCTAGGTCATCAAAAAAAGCATAGGCCATGTTTCCCACTATTTTTTCAATTGAAAATATCGTAGGAAGAATTTAATAAGTAAATCTTTAACCTACTTGTTAAAGTATAATATTTATGTGCATAAGAATGATCTAGCAAGAAGTCATATGTGATGAAAGAAGATGCAAAAGGAGCGAACTATGTTTAAAAAGAAGACTAAGTAATTTCTCAGAAACTGATTCTTACATTGAGCGAATTATGATTTTAAGATAGAGCTTTTAGATGGCTAGATTCTGATTTTATGTTGATTTTGTGAATCACTAACAGAGCTTGGAATATCTTACTTTTTGTTTATTGAGGGACACTTAAGATCAACCTTTTTGAATGGTCAAGTGTCAAATTTTTATTTACCATTTGACTGTCTTGTAAAAGTTCAGGATACCCACCTCTTCATAAGACCTATCACTATGGTGAGGGATCTTTCATAGATATCCCCTATTTGTAGCGAAATCCAACTACTATGGTCTTCCACATTGCTTTAGAGTAGTCATATCTCTGAACTACACTTCAAAGTTGATCACATCCGATCCACCTTGTAGCTAAGGGAAATCACACAGATACTCAGTTTCCACGGGATTTTCTACTTTACGGAAACTGAGTATCCGTGCGATACTCAACGGTTTCTAGTTTTTACTATTTTATGCTAACACTTCTCTTTTTCACTGTTTTATTTTACTAAAACTCTTTTACAGATGCTGAGTATCCACTATGTTTCCGACTTTCCATGTTGTTTAGCTATGGGATGCCTTTTTCCCATAGTGAGATGACTTTTAGATGCATTTCGTTACGCTTCGAATAAGGTATAGCTAAGGGATATCCCTTACAATAGTGCTTGACCTAATGCCGACCAATTTGAATATCTTATTAGTACACCAAGTAAAAGGTGATCTTATATAGCGCACATGCCATATAAAGTATACCCATGCCTATATTTTGCTAAATTAGAATCATAAGTAGAAGTAACCAAAAATAGATTAAAAAAACACATCAGATAGATCGTGAGTAAATTTGAAAATTACACATTCCTTAACAATGTTTTTCACAATGAATAACACATCAGGAGAATGACATCTACATGATGCAACCATTTTGAATCGTACTCCAATATTCTGTTCCCAAACAAACACTTTATATTTGCTAAATAAAGAGAACAAAACACATAAAAAATAGAAAATTTGTAAAACCAATTAAAGTCAATTAAAATAAAAAAGCTAACCTAACCATGGACCGTGATATATAGGAGGTTGCGTCGCCTCATTATCGAATAAAGTTTCATCAAAGTTCCAACGTTGTGGCTGAAAATATAAGTTCATGGAAGGAGACAAGGATTTAACCGAATATCCTTTTAAGAAGTATATCATGCAATTCATACCACCACAGTTTAATAGACTTGATAATAGAAGAGAGTAAGTGCTAATTTTACTAAAACAAACTTGATGAGAAAGCACATAGCAAAATTTTGCCCCTTTCCTTGTGCGAGAGGTAGCAAATATTTCGCAATTTGGAACGTAATATTGGGTCCTGCAATTTGACAAAATGAGCCTTCGAGAGAATGAGCCTTCGAGAGCCTTACAACTGATAAATATTCTGCTTTATATACCTATACACCGGTAAAGCATAGAAGGTTATAGGTTTTGGCTTATTCAAATAACTACGTCATCCGTGGGAGTCGAACACGCAAATCGCATGGTAAAGACCATGTGCTCTACCATTTGAGCTAAAATAGCAACTACACTTGGATCTGCTTGTCTAAAAGATTTAATAACAGAGGTGATATCAAGAAGAGATTGTACCTCACAAAGATGCTTCATGTATCGCTAATAGCATCCGAGTTCTAGATCTGCAGTGCTAAAGTTACCAAATATTTATTAAAAAAACCTCATATGAAGCTTACCTTGCCACTTTTCAACCTTATCTTGAAGAATGAAAACATCTGATGTTATCATTGAGTGCTTACAGCAACCAAAAAGCATGCACTATACAATAAGGAGATTTTTAGATAAGAAAAAGACATCCTTAAGAAATATAGAAAAATGAAACTCTAGTGTTCTAGAAACCTGTATCAACATATAAAGAATTAATTGCTCACTGGCCATAATTTAGAATTAATGCTTACTATTCTGATAATTTAAAATAGTTACCTAGTCATTTATTGATCCGAAACTATAAATATTTAGGACCAAAATATTCTGATCCCATTGTTCATGGGCATTCTGCTTTAAATGCACTCTATCTTAAACGTATGATGCTCCAAAAGTAAGAAAATATATCATTCGACACAGATGTTTGCCGGCTCCCTTTGCATCAAGAATTCCTAATAGTTTTTTCAAAGAGATATCCCCGATGACGTATTTGACTAAGATGGAAGCTTACATCCCCGGTTAAGAAACCATGATAAAATCCACATTCCAGGAAATTATAAATGCACATGAAATCTTTATATCGTCAATAATAATAGGGTTTAAAAAAAAGATTGAATGTTGTATAACTTCTAACAATGCAAATTCAAGTCCTTTCGCATCCTTGCCATGACTCAAAGTAAATAAAGCAAGATATATAGAGACACGCCCACCCCACCATGCATTTCATATCCCACTAATATGTTAATTATTCCCCAACAATTTCTTAGAAAGCAAGGACCACTCAGAAGACACTTAATGGCATTAGGAAACTATGTATAGAGACGTGTACTCTAATTGTCTACATATATCGTCAAAAACCTGTAAACCTGTCTCACGATATCGATTGCTCCTTAGTACCACTTCCTTATTGTTTCCCCGTGTCCAAGTAATGACCAGACTGTTCCAACAAATATATGAATATATCAAAATATTTTATGAATCTAAAGGCTAGTTTGGTATTGTTTGTGAATTTTAGAAAAGCGCTTTTATGTGCTTTGTCTTTGCGCGTTCTTTGTCTTTGTCTTTGGAAATAAATCTGCATGACGTTTAGTAAACTATAATTTAAAAAACACTGTGCAATTAACAAATCAAATTTCTTTTTGCAAACCGGTATTTAAAAGTGCTTTGGTGATGTAGTTAATGACGAAAATAGACATATTTCAAAAATTAGTTTTAATACAATTTTATTATAATAAATTATATTTCTAATTTTAATATATTTAATAAAATATAAGCAATATTTTTTTAATTGTTTTTATTATTTAATTAAAAATTTATGATTATGGTTTCTTTATGAAAATATTATTATTTTAATATTTTTTTCAAAAAAAAAATATTTATTAAATTAATTATTTTTTTTCATTTTTCATTTTAATATTTATTAATTTTTTTATTTTTTTATATAATAATTTTAATTATTATTGTATTTATTATTTTAAATAAAAATGAAAAAATAGAGAAATAAAATGAAATTAGAATTATAATGTCAAATGTACAATATTTGAGGGTAAAACTTGTCTTTATAATAAATTAACAAGGTTAAAATAGAGAATCGTTAAATCGAATTATGTGGGTCCACACGCCTTACGCTTTTTTCCAAATTTTTAAAAGCTAGTGCTTTGTAGCTTTTAAAAGCGAGCCTAAAATGAAAGTGCTTCTCCCCAAAAGCACTTTGAATTTTTTTACCAAACACAATTTTTGGTAAAAGTTTGTTATAAGTTTGTTACAAAGTGCTTTTGGTTGAAAAAAAACAATCCCAAACGGGGCTTAAAATTATGATATGGGTATGCAGATAATTGAATACCGCCATATATTACATCAAACCTCTCTAAAGAGTTCACATGAGGTGGCGAAAGGAAACAAAATTGAACTTAATGAGTCTGCAGTAATGACATATATCATATTCCACTGCTGGTACATCACCCACTGAAATGAAGCTACACTTTTTGGGGTCGATGTTTTATTTTGTGATACTGGGAACTTAATGAGTCTGCAAATACACATACTATGAACATTGAGATTGACATTAAGAAAATTAACCTCAAGCTTTTCAACAGGGAACATGTCGTGATGACATTATTCCACCATGTTTTTTGGCTGCTATTCCTTCACTCCAAAATCGAAGCTTGTCATCTCGCAACTCATTTATTCCGAACATGAAAAAATATGCAGATTTTTAGGAGCTAATTACATCCAAGTATGACGTTTAAAACTTCAACGACATTGATTTATCGTTTAAGATTTCGATAATTTTTCTTGCCAACACCATTACTTTCTCCTTCTTCGATCCAAACAAGAAACAACCACCAAAAACATCCACAATTAAACCACAAAAATATAGAATACATCACCACTTCTAAATCAACATGCGTAGTGTTGTTCAAAGGGTTTTGGGTGAATTAACCAAGTATAGTATGAACATTGTGGTTTAAAGAAAGCTGCGCCCGAATTTCCTATCTGACCCCAGTCATTGGGCCTGGAAGCTGCAATCTACTTGCCAAGTTTTCTATCAAGCCTAAAGAATAATAACACTTAGGGGAGAAGTTTTGTAAAGTCAACCATCTAACCATACTGAAACCATCTGAATGGTCTAAAGTCAACCATCTGAATAGTCTAAATAATAACACTTAGGGTTTTGGTTGACTTTAGACTACACCCGAATAATCTAAATTCAACCATCTAACCATAATGCAAAACTTCTCAACGACGATAAAATTTGTAAGATTAAGCTCATACCTTTGGATTAGCAGGGTTTTCAGAATCATCAGGAGCAAGTCATCCTATTGCAGTTTCACCAAAATTTGCAATTAAAGTTTCAGTATTGCAAACAAAGGCACATTACTTTGAAACTCGCCAAGCAATGCTCCAACAATGAACTTCAATTTGAAAAAATCAAGTTTCAGTCCACTGGAATCCACCTTCATACGTGATAAGAAATGAGATTTGGTACTTCTAAGAAGTAAAGTAGAAGCGGAAGAACCAAGTTAGATTAGATGCACCAAAACATGCGTAACCATAAGGACCCTCCCGCCATCTAGAATCAAATCCATGACCACATTGGTTAAACCTGTGTGCTATTCCAAAGATGGAAAGTGGCGATACATGGAAATAAATGGTGTGGTGAAGCAATCGGACTCATTATGACTTCAACCAACATCACAAAATCGGTCTTAGCGCATCAACATGAACTTATTTATCAACCGAAGGATCTCAACACTTCGGCAATTCCATTTAACAAAATTAATTACGGGTTCACAATTGGTAATGGAATTGTGTTAAAGAACAACCAATTCATAACAACACATGGAATTTCGACCTATTATAACTAATAAAATGACCTTTGCGAGTAGTGAAAATGACTTAACACGAAATTGTGTCCGCCAAGTTTCGTGGATTTGATGGCCCAAAATTTATGTCGAATCAAGGGAGCTCTTTCTCGGAGATGGTCCAAATTCCCGCGTTGCAAATGTGGAATACTTGTGGAACTTGGTCATTGGTAGCACAATAGGAAACAAAGAGGCCAGACGGAGATATTGTCATAGATGATGGTTAACTTCTTTCACCCAGACTTTTGTTGCCCACAGATACCCTTTTATTTTTAGGGGCACATTGGAAATGCAGATATCCGACTTGCCGTGCACCGTAGGATTAATATGAAGTAGAGAAATAAAGAAAGAATTGAATCATAGAATCTAAATTTCTCAAGCTATTTCCACAAACATTGTACAGGCAACACAGTTCATCTCTTCGATTAATAACTTATTTTTGCCGAACAAAAGAAGGAGAAAATGTGAATCAACGCAATCAAAAATTCTGACCTTTTTTCTCTTTGTTTTGAAGGAAGAATTCTTCTTCTTCTCTACTGGTTCTGTGATCTTCGGGTTCTTATTCTTCTTAATCATCAACTGGATGTATGAACATAAAGGTGAGAAGCATGAACATAAAGGTGAGAACATCAAAATCATTGATGTCAATATCAAGTAAAAGTGTCCACACTCAGGTGGGAGGGTAACAAAAAAATTTAATCACCATAAATAAAGTATTTATATTCATGTGGGAAGAATGTATTTATATTTTTGTCAAAACTATCGCTTTGTCAACACCATAAATGCCAGCATCCTCTTTCAATATGTTTCTGGCGACAAAAAAAAAAACAAACTCAAGTTTCTCGACAATCATCATTGAAACGAATGTGTAAACATATATAAATCCTCGATGTAGTTGCCTCTAATGAATGTAGCAGTTGTTTGGTGCCCAAAACATAGAATAGAATAAAGTTTAGACATTTAGTGTAAGTACCTGAACTACTTGGAGAACTTTAGATGAACTTCTCGGAGAACTATATCTGAGATGCTTAAAGTAACCCTAGGCTCGTCCAAATAAGATGCATTTCTTGTTTCTACGGTGCATAATATACGAATAACATTTCAAAATAACAATGCATATAACTGGAAACATACACTGATTTTAGATTGCATATGGTAGCATCAACACATAGCATCGACAACACATGACATGGAATAGGAAGTACTTATTTCCGTCTACTGATTTTAGGCATCTAATTTGAAAATTGCATGCTCTCATGAATACTTTATAGCTGGTTAGATACAACTATACTAAGTCGCAGATTAGTTAAGCACTATGGGAGGGCAGTAGAGTTACCATTCTTTTTTCCAAGATTTGTTGAAGCGGCCAAAGGATCCTCAAGCTTCAAAAATTACATTTTGCTTTAGCCTAACCAGATCTAGATTTTAAAATACTTGAATCCACCTTCTATCTCTCGTAGTCCTCTCCTCCTTGTTTCACTTATATAAGAAAGTATTTTCTGATCGAAACCTCCTAAATATGATATTTCGCCTATGTAGAGATGAAATCTTCATGGGAAAAGATACCAACTAAAAGATGAAAATCTCCCAAATGAGAGTTATTTCAAGATTCCCACATATACAGAAAGCAATTATTTACCCTTTGTATCTCATCCAGGGTACAGGGAAAATATCACCCTTAAAAGAAAAGAGTCATAATGAACTACGGGGTTTACATTTTATTCTACAAATACCCACAGTTAAGGGATTCATCTTACTATGTCTAGCATAGACAACATAAGCATGAGAAAATTAACGTTGAAAATAAATATTTGCATTGGTAATAACATGAGAGTATGCATGAAAAAACTTAACCCTTCTGCCAGGTAATGCTACTAACCGTATATTCATTTGTTAATAATCGTACTAACCTTCATCACACCAACATATACGTCATAAATATACATGTTTCCAGTTTCTCATCAAAGTGAAGCCCAGGTGTTCATGCACAATATTCTCATTCTTCAAATATGCCAAAGCTGACACTTGTGGGTTGCACTTGCACAACTATGATTCAAACCCCCATATCGTACAACATCGGAGTGGTAAACACTAATTAAAGTCGTATAATAACCAAATTTAACAAAGACAATTAAACAAATTATAGCATCAAAACCCTAAATACTTAAGAGTGATACTGACCTCTACTAAAATATCAATAAGATGCCCGTTGAGCTTGTTTGACATAGGGAAACTTAAGAATGTCATCGTAAAATTTTACATTTAAATGGCAAGCAAATCAAGGCTTAGATAAGAGATACCAACTAATATTATCCAATACTACTCATACTAACGTAGCTTTTAAGTCGTGAGGGTGATGATTCACCATTTCCCGAAACTTTGTGAGCAAAGTGTGTCATGAACGCATTGAATGAATCAAAGAATTAGTCGAGCAATAAGACTTATATACGACTTCTTCAGACCACTAATGGATTGCATCTATCGCTTTGATTATGTGTAATATACTTATATCTCCAGTTCAATGAGAACAAAGGTCTAAGTATACTACACATAATCAAATCATACAACACACCTGTTTGGTGAAGTATAAGCAAAATCAATCCAAGACTCGCCATTCCAGAAAATGGTTCTACCATAAGCAAGTCCATATATGGACCACAACGAAGTGGATCAACAACAATTCATTCTCCTACACGAAGAAGAACCAATCAACATTAGAACTCAAAATAAAGACAAAAAAAAGACACTTGACCATGTGGTCTTAATCACTGTGTACATACTTTCCAGTTGCTTAGCTTCAGGTGATAACTTTACAACAAAGCTCAAAAATAGAATTCATTTGTCCTGTGCCGGAGCTAACTTTAAGTCTCTGTGTGGTCAGTCCATAAGATTTTCATAATATCCGCCAATTGCACCAACATCTAAGAGGTAGAAATTTGAATAGGGTAATTATATTTCAAGATAAGAAAATCAATAACAAACAATTGAACAACAGAGTAATAATAACTACAAAGATCAACGAAGGCAATAGGAGTTTTGGAATGAATATCTCGATATGTAATTTTTGTTTTACAAAACATCTCGATGAGAGGATTCATATTTACCTTGCATATTATAAAGGCATGAGTAGTACTTCCAACGATCGGCCACACTACTACTGCTGCATCTTTCTCCGTGCAAAGGCTATTCGTTCGCTGCACTACATGAGCATAAGTATTTAAAAAAAGTATTAGCTTGCGGAATTCAATCCAATAGCTCACCACTCTCATAAAATGATATAATAAAGATATTGAGAAACAATAATTTTTAGCTGAATTGAAAGAGATAAAGTCCTGGGAATTGACAAAAAAATTATTTTCATCCAGTTCTGACTAAGACTAACACATCAACCGTCTTGCCAAGAGGAACTAATTAGCAGGATACTATGTGAACATTACACATTTGGCCTGTGCTTGGAAGCCGGAGAATACTTGAATAATTCAAATGAAATCGGATGCCTTAATATTCTATGGAAAAATGGTAATCCTAAAATACCAATTTTGAGTGTTGTAACCCAGATGCTTATTTGAGAATTGAACTATTGAACATATACCAACACTTGCATAGCCTTACATGACAAATGGTGTAGTACAAATCCAACACTGGGAGGATAAATCACAATGCACTTTAGGGAAGAATGTTATAGTACTGACCGCGGTTTGTTACCACTTTAGGACGTAAAATTTCTGTTTAGAATTGAGGTATTGATTGATGTAACCAATTACTCGAAATAATCGAAATCCAAGAACTAAACATCGTGTGATATCCTTGAGATAATATTGTGAGTAGATACTAACCATTCTTAAATCATTCTTTAATTTAAGGAACAAAGTTGATTCAAAAAAATCAATCGCGAGTTGAGACTACCAATAGGCATCGGTATATACCTTGTTAAGAAGGGGGAGGACAGGGTGATGATCATCCATAATTTCCAATACACATAATAAATTCTTACTGTAAGAATAGGGATAGGAAACAAATAAGAAAATGGACTCGTTAAACTTTTGATTAACAAAATCAAAATTAAAAATTGAAACCCTAGAGAAAGCAAGTCAAAGACTGAAAAAATCAAAGAGAAAAGAAAAGAAGGAAAAAACATCACCTCTCTATATCAGGGAATTGGGAATTGGCGTTCGGTTTTATCCCTCTTTATAATGTCATTAGTTGTTAATCAATCTACACAAACAGAATTCAATTACTCAAAATTTGCAACAAAACTCATTGACAGAATCCAAAGACAATCTGAAACCGAAGAAACAAACAAATCAAAATCATATAATCATACGAACTTGTAGGAAGATAACTGACCTCTGATTTGGATTCAGAGATTATTTCAGCACAACCCCAAAATTTTTTCTGTCCCTCAGGTCAACAACACCCAGAAGAGAAACAACATCAAAAGACGGCCTACAGTTGGTTGTTCATATGTTCATATCTATGATTTTGATCTTCTCTAACTTCGAAAGCTCTATCTCGATACTTCTTCTATCCCTATCAAATTTCAAAATTAGAATGCAATAAGAAAACCATAATTATAAAACCCCTAATAATAATGAATGAAACAACAGCAAAGTAGGATGGGATGACTTATTTTTGCTTCGAGCTGGGTTAGGAAACCTCGTTATTCAGATGCAGCATATAAGCTGCATAATACTACATGATATCACGACATATATCCAATAAAACGTTCTTTAATCCATATCCTCCATATCCAAAATCAATTCAGAATTCAACTATATTCAAAATCAATTCAAAATTAGCTACAAACCGGATAAACAGGGCTAAACAACAAAGAACAACCACGTAATAAGGTGTGTATTTTTTTATGAAGAATACTCTTTGCGTTATGGTGTTGATGGCTGCAAAGTCGAAACAAACTGGGTTATGAGATTAGATCAGTTTTATGAACTGAATCAGATGAAAAAAAAAATCAAAGAAAATTCTTAAGAATAAAATTATAGGGTTTCCATATGTTACCTTTTTTCTGTTACCCCTCTTCATCGTCTTTCCGATACGCAAAAACTAAGGCATCGATTGATGCCACAAAAAAAATTTATCACGATTAATTCAAGAAACCTAACCATCTATGCTTATAGAAAACCGAACGGAATAATAACTACCCGAATAATAACAATGTCTCGTCTCGCCCTGTCAAATTAGAAAACTGGAATGCAATAAGAAAACCCCTAATTATAAAATCATGAGAGTAAGAGAGTTTACCCTGATTAGAATAAGAGAGAATCAGTTTCTTTAGGTTTTGAGCTGTTAGTAGGCTCTCGAATTCGAATTCGATTTCCAGACTTTCGATTAAGAAGTTGTAGGGCTCGTATAGGTTCGAAAGAATTTAGAAGTGATAGTTAATAACGAAGAAGAATCGATCTTTTTAATTTTCTTAAAATATGTGCAAAAAGGTACAATATATCTGAAATTTGAATTAGCCAAAGTAAATGATATACTTATGCTAAAACTCGAGTTTAATAAGTGTGGCCCCATCATTCCCAGTAGTCTAAGTCATAGCTCGATCGATGATTCCGACAAATGATCGAGGTCCCCGTCAAATCCTATCCGTCTAATGACTCTCAAATCTCAAAGTCAAAGACCACCTTTTTTATAACAGTGATTTCCGCACTTGGTTGAAATACTGGTTATATTTTAAACCGCTTTATTGATGAAACAATTTTGATGGCCGTCTAGCCTAAAAATTGAGAAGTTCTAGTTGTAATAATGTTTGCCAGAAAAAGAAAAAGATCTTGGCTCCGCCACTGCTTCTCGGTGCCTATAGGCATGAGTTGCCTCCTTCGTTATGAATAGCACACGACAAAAGCAAATCTAAGTTACTTTGTGCTTATTTTAACAAAAGTTGGTATAAGAAAAAAGGCACGAACTCAAATACTCAATAGCTACTTATCGTAGTATATGTCCATCCCAAACACCATCTCATTCATTACCAGAGACAAAAGTTAACCTAAATGAAAGGAAGGTCAAAAATCAAAACCACATGGTAGGTTCAGTGAAGTGTTGGTGGTATGTTTGTTTTTGATTGATCCAGCAGGTCCGAAAGAGGTATGTTTGTTTTTGATTGATCCAGCAGGTCTGTAAGAGGTATGTTTGCTTTGGCACATGCTCACTTGATGATGATATTCAAATAGGCTTGTGCCAATTAACAAATACCCTACACACCGATTGTGATTATTCAACAAAAAGAAAAGATAATAAAGAAAAAGATAAAAGATAAAGGCATATAGGAAATCTATCCCAAAATAATAAAACAGTTGCCAACTGAAAGTATATGTTAGTTATATACATGTGAAGCACGACAACCCTTGACTGATTTTGTTTTCCTGACTTGAGTTTTAGAGTAAAGCATTAAGCTCCAAAGATGAAAATTGAACAAAGCGGTAACTTATATTTCACTGAGGTGCAGCTAGAATTAGCCGTGGCTCCTTCCGAAAGCAACGAAAATGGAATCTGAAAGAAAAGAAAGTCTAGGGAATTTGTATCCTACTCACTCACGCTTATAAGAAAAGAAGAGAAAGAAAACCTTACGTGAAATGAAGACACTGAACTTGTAGGTGGAGCTTGGACATGCAATATGCAAATTTCAATGAGAAACCTGGAACCCATGATCAGATCAAGACTTAATATCAGAATAATCACTTTGCATTAGCTTAAGAAACATAAATGATACTACATTCCCTAATGAAAAAGCAATTAGTTTCAACATCCAATTCAAAAATCCTTAAATGTATGTTGATTATGCGCTAGACATGTATTAATTGCCTACTGTGCTCGTAAGGTAAATATCACTAAGTAGAAAATTTTAAAATACCTGAGGAAGAGAGACCTTTGCTTCCACCGAAAAATTAATAGATTTAGCTGGAGCGTGATTATCAGGAATGCAGGTTTAAATCTGCCAAACGGATGATTTCACCATGAATTGTTTGGGAATCAGGAAACCATGAACTCCCATTATATGTTACACATCTTTGTATCTATAGAAGAGATTTAAAAGATTGAGTCGATGTGAGAATATCCAGCGCAACTTCTTTTAGAGATGGCATTGTTTTCTGCTGGTGCAGACACACACACTTGCCATTTAATTGTCGTAGGACTTTCCAAGGTCCTGGATAACACCTGCAGGGACCCAACCAAATAATTTAAGTATACATGTAGCCTTTAATAAGCTTTCAACTACAGACTTAAAACTCAGGTCGTGGTAGCAACACCCAACGCCTTCACCACTCTTCTATATAGACAGCTGCTGGAAAACAATGTTAGTAATTAGCAAAAACGTCTGTAACCAGCAATCTCATCAGATCTCCCGAACTGTATGGCATACATAAATCACATGATACAACTCCAATCACACCAACCTGAAAAGTGTTCCTCCATTGCGCCTTTAAAATTGTGAATATAATAAATAGTCTCTACCTTTGGCAAGAAGGTCTTAGTAAGTGCCCCCAACTTTGGGTAGAAAAATGGGGGATAATCTGAAGAGAACTTGGTCAAGTACTGCAAATAAGGAAGCAATAGAAAAACCACTAGCTGTTTTCTTGTTTCAAGAATCTTCAGGAGCTCCTTGTTTTAATATCTAGGAGCAGCCAAGCAGGAGCTAAATTACGCAGATTTTTCAGCTCTTGAGAAAATAACAAACAATAAAGTTACTCCGAAATGTAGCTCGCAGCATGAGTATTGACTGACTGACTGTTCAGACAGCAAATTGAGAATGAAGATTTAATGGGTGGACTTGGAAGTTCCGGTGAAAGTACATACACAATCATGGCATACAAGAAAAGGATACACCCGCTTCTTATACGATCAAGTTCTCCGTTGAATATAATCATTTTGCGAGACTGTTTCTCTACAGCTTCTTTGTAAAGCTCTTTCGACTACAAGCATTTCTGAATTACAATGGAAAACTAGCTCAGACCATGCAAAGAACGCCTAAGACTACAGATTTAGATTAGTGACAGAGTTTTGCGGAACTACCATTAACATTGAAGTAGGGATATGCAACCACGAATGTTTCATCTTCTGGCTTCACACGGTCTGACATTTTGACCTTCTCAACAAAGCCAAAATCCTCAAAAAAAGATGGCTTAGTAAGATAATCTAGCTTGAATGAGGCTCCTTCAAATATCGATTTTCTAGCAAACTCTACTTCTTTTGCCTCTGGGAAAAACTGAAAATTATGGTATGGTTACAAAATCCAAGTAATGGGTGAAGAAGATGAATAGCCTAGTGTAAGAAATAATATTCTGTATAATTGGGAGTTGTAAAAACTAACTGACGTACAATTCTGGTCCGAGTTACTTTTTCTGAAGTTATAAAGCTGTCACAAAATTCTCGGATCAATTGCATGCTTCCGGTCATTTCTATTCCCCCTTCCCCATCACCTGATGCAAGTCTAAACTAGTGATACACCAAGCCCATCACAATTATGTACATTAAAAAGCAGACAGTTGAAACAGAAGAAAGAAAAACCTGGTACTGATTCAAGTCCAGCAGTGGGGAATTCAATCTCCTGTTGGCAAAATTTCTATGTTACAAGCACAGTATACCAGATCGAGAACAAGTCAAGGAATGATGATGTTTATGAAGATCTCATATAAAGGACTGATAACTCACCATCAATTGCTTTTCATCCTTAAAAGCCAATTCGGCCGCTTCTTTGGCCTGTTAATACGGTGGAACTAAGTTACACAAAGATTCAATATAAACAAAAATATTTGAACAGAAGATACACAATCTATATTCAACTCACATAGAGAGTACCTGGATGTGGTGTATATGATCCAATTGTTCTAAATTATATCTCCAAGATTACAGACTTTACAGTAATACAATTTTTCAGTAAGTTAGCATCAAACTGACAGCATTGTTGGTGAACCATCACATTGCTTGCCTACTCATGTCACAAGTTTGGTTAATGACAGCATTGTTGGTGAACCATCACATTGCTTGCCTTTTCAATGCAAGTACATGGCAAAGTTGTTTTGTTATTGTTAAATTTTTTAGAAAATAGAGAAGTATATTATTACTTGTTCGATTAGCTCAGAGTAATCCCGAGGAAATGGCACATCAAGCCCGAGCGGACTATTTTCATCACCTAAAGCTGAACAAGTCACAAAATGACTTTTGTAGAATTGAGGTGCTGAGGATCTTTTGCAATTGAAACTCCTTGACTTTGGGGAACAAAAACTCGACGGAGTTTTAGCCTACAATTAAGAAAGATAGTAGAATAAACAATTCAACATAAGCATTTAGCAGTCAATATAATCAGTTCAATCCATCTGAACTGTGCTACGTGAATTTGCTGATGTTCAGAACATTCTTTTCTAACCTGATGAGAAAGAGTAGAAATCACACTTGAAACCCTAGAAATTGCTGAAATATCCATTAACCACATAGCGTAGAGCCTTCAGAGTTTTCTACTACTTCTTTACCCTCGGCGGTATTCACAATGAATCAGTCGGGAGAACCGGTTTTCCTTGGTTTGGTTCCACATTTGTTTAGATCGTTTCTGTTAAGATAATGTGAATATCAAAGGCCCATAGGTGTTCGCCACGTGTACTATCCGTTATTTCATTTCTATTCCTTCTCCATTCAAAGTTACACCCATAGAATGAAGAGTGGCCAAATCAGAGGTAGCTAACAAGTGGAAGTCATGGCAGTTGCAAGATTTTCGTTCCTCTCGAATCTGTCATCATTGGTCCCAATATCTTCCCAGTCGCAATCATCACCACCACCTAAATTCTCCACTGTAAGTATTTCTGTCAATTTAATTCCTCCAATAATTATTTTTCTGTACTAGCTAGTATTGGGAGCATGTACGTGAAAATGTCTCTTGGAATGAGTAATTTGGTTTCCTAATTGTAATGAAAGAAGATATGGATTCCATATGTTCATGAGAAAAACATCTTACTTTGGCGTTCCCTTGGTCATTAAAAAGACTCATGTCGCCGGAATTACAAAATGACTATGACTCTTAGTTGTCCCAATTAATAAGTTAGCCATGAGATTAAAATATTTGTTTTATTGTGAATACGAAAATTAGGGAAAAATCTGCTGCCGGAAAACTGAAGCTGTCATTGAGAATGGAGATGGGTCAATCAATCGAAGAGACGTTCTCAAATGCTTGGGTGCTACAATTAGCATTGTATGTATATCACCTGAAACATTACACCTTTTGAAGTACACCAGCTAATTACATCATTGAATCAGCCAGTTTTGTTCCTCTTTAGGTGAGCTCAGGATCGTTCATAGAGACAGCAGTGGCTGCTGATTTGATCCAGCTAAGACAGCGATCAGATTTCTTGTGTAAGTTCTCCAAACATACATTTTAGCTTCTCATGCTGCATTTCATATTATGAGGCGTAATTTCTATTTTTCGGCTATTCTTTACAGCGAAAGTTAAAAGCACTCTATACACAAATATAAAGGTGAGAGTGTAGATTATGCTTGTTGACAATTTGTTTCAAGTTCATCATGTTTTTCTACCTATAAAGGATGTTATAATTGTTTCTTTTTCTGGTTAATTTATAGGCAAATCCAGAGCTCATTCCTTCTTTATTAACTCTAGCACTTAATGATGCAATGACTTATGACAAGGTTAGCTCCCGAAAGACAAATTTGATACAAACTTTTTGATGTACCAATGGCTTCTTACAGATTAAATAGCTGTATTTGATAAAATTTGTAGGCAACAAAATCTGGAGGACCCAATGGGTCAATTCGTTTCAGGTAAACTCCCTATGGTATAGTAATGGTATTGTTATATCAATAATGTTGAGAACAGTCTCCATATTGTATGGTTAGTCTAAGACTATGCGTTCAACAAGACTTGTAGAGATAAGAAATTGGAATTTCGCTGACACAATCTTTCTGCAAATATGTTCTCTTGTTTTTCCTTAAAGTTCAGAGCTAAGCAGACCTGAAAATGAAGGACTTTCTGCTGCTTTGAATTTTTTGGAGGAAACAAAGAAGGAGATAGATGCCTACTCAAAGGGTGGACCGATTTCATATGCAGATCTCATCCAGTATGCAGGTTTGACTCTTTGAGACATGTCGAATAACAGTAAAAAGAAAAGAAAAGATCTGTCATAAGTGCTTAAATCCAAAATGAAGAACATGTGAAGTCAAATGCCAAATGTTGAGTTTTCACAAGAAAGTTTGTTTTTTCTTCTGGCTCCTTAAGAAGTTTGTATTTTTGTTAAAATTAGCACAATCGGCAGTGAAGAATACATTTCTAAGTGCTGCAATTCGAAAGGCTGGAGGTAATGAAGAGAAAGGAAATTTATTGTATACAGCCTATGGGTCAGCTGGCCAGGTAGTATTTCCTAGTTAATCTTATCTTTATAACCTCTAATTACTCGCTCTTGCAATCTGAATTGGCTGGTTCAAGCTTTGAATGCATCAGTGGGGTTTGTTCGATAAGACGTTAGGACGTTCAGATACACAAGAGGTGGATCCAGAGGGAAGAGTTCCACAATGGCAGAAAGCATCTGTTCAAGAAATGAAAGACAAGTTTATAGCAGTTGGCTTTGGCCCCCGTCAGGTAATTTGTGTTCTTCGGTTTAATTCGTCTACTCAAAACGGAAGAATAAAGCAGTCCATTTGACAAAAGCATATGTGAATTTACCAATTTGTGTATTGGCAGTTAGCTGTGATGTCTGCATTCCTAGGCCCTGATCAGTTGGCAACAGAGACGCTTCTGGCATCCGATCCAGAAGTTTCTCCGTGGGTTGAAAAGTACCAACGTAGCCGAGAATCAGTTTCCCAGACTAATTACGAGGTTAGAATCCTAAGTTTCTGGAGATTATTATATAATTGACCGTCTCAGTATAATAATCCAGCTTACAGTTTAAAATATTTAATCTCTTCAGGTGGACCTTATAACTACTCTCACGAAACTTAGTTGCCTGGGGCAAAAGATCAATTACGAAGCATACTCATATCCCATCAAGAAAGTCGATTTCAGCAAACTCAAACTGTAGAAAGTTTTAGATGTATGGGGAAGCAGAGGAGCTTGGGAGTTGGAACATGCCAATCTTCCTTTCCTATAGAAGAGTACTACTGCCCATAAGACATTTGGATTAGAAATTTAAATTATTTTGCAAAACTGTTAAAATCTTTATTTTTCGAGGAAAAACATAAAATAAATGGAGGGAGAGTAATTGTTTTTGCTACATTTCACATACATACTAAGCGTAAGGGCTATTTGGACTCTTGTCACTGTTTCGATTGTAAGTGTTTGAAAGTCCCCAATATAACAGCATGTCTGGTTCAAGGAATTTGCAATCCAATTCCGGGAGAATGTACCCAATTCCTTGAACCAAACAGCAACTCTATATAATTAAGAATTTTATTTACTAAGAATCCAATTCCCTCCAAAATGATAGATTTCCATTGCATTGGTTTAATAGTGGAATGGAATTGGATTCCAAGATAGAAACAAAAAATAATCGAATTACCTCAACCAAACACTTATTTTTTGGATTTGAATACAATTCCTTGGAATTCAATTCCGAGAATTCGATTACCCCATAATTGAATTCCTAGGGATCCAATTCTTCCAACCAAACGAGATGCAAGTATCACATGAAATGAAGAAGAAAAAAAAAAAAAAAAAAAGCACTCAAAATGTGGTTTGAGGAAACAAATAAGGTTGGGCGACACTTCAAGTGCTGCTAGAGGTCAAAAGGGAGCTTTTTAAGTATAATAAAAATTAAAATACTTACGTGTTGTAAAACTAAAAAGTACAGAAAGGACAAAAATAGAGAACATAAGGCTTAGAGAAGGATGAGAGAAATCTTATTCATATATGTGTGATCGCTGTCGTAAGCGTCAAAAATAATTACACTTTCTTACTACTCAAAATATATAATGAAGCAAGGGCAAGAAAGGATCGATCCCACAGAGAGGTCTAGGTTGTCAAATTGTTTCGGTTCCCTATAAATAACAAAGGGGTTTTGTGATTATAATAAACTAAATAAAACAAATAAAGCAAAGCAAACAAATCGAATCAAGGATAAGAAAGTATTGGTCATGGATTTCGTTTTCATTCACAAACATGTTTTCAACACAATAACTAGAATTGATATTTACATCTCAACTTTTATCAAAGACCCTAGAATACCTTGATCGCAAGAATATCCCGCTAATCTCCTCTTGTCATCAACAAACACATTAAAAGATGCGAATATGAATTCTACCTAAAGGAACAACCTTACGTGTAAAAGCACTAATCAAGTTTAATTCCCTAGATGCATTAAGTTCTATGAAATCAAAGCCAATCAAAGCAATCGAACGTGTAAAAGCACTAATCCGATTTAACAAAGGTTATGGTTCACATATGATCATAGAATATATCACTACAAACTATAATCATATTTATGCTACTTGTAATCGAAATCTATCACTTTTGCGTATAATAAATCCTAATCTAGCAATAAAGATGAAAGCAAACTCAATCGATTCGCGACTCGACTAAACAAGCATTCAAATCATGTAACAATATTAATTGTGAATCATAAACGATAATATGAGAGAAAACTAATTTATTGCACAAAAATTCATGTTTGGAAATTCAACTTATTCCATAACCAATAATAAAAACTCTAGCTCATATTCATGGAGTTCATAACAAGAAGAAAGAGAAGTTTCATGTTTCTAAACCCTAGAAAACAAAGTAGAGGCAAAAAGATAGAAAAAGATATCCTCAATTAGGTAAAAGTCCTCTCTTTTATATGTTTCTCTATTTCCATAAAGGATACTCCTTCCAATATTAGGTCTTCTCAAAACCCATCTCCAAGTGGTCCACCAAGCCCATGTGTGAGAAAACCCATGTAGAAAATATGTCCAAAAATACGTCGCGGAATCGGGATTGTGGCCGGAAATCGGCCGGAATAGTCGTCGCCGACCACCACCAAATTCGTCCGTCGGGAGAATATTCGACGGAATATTCCGTCATCCATCGTCAAAGTTAACCGTTGACCTAACGGTCCAACGTTAGTAAACCGGCCAAGGTCAAATCAGTCGGCTCGGGTCAAGGAGTCAACGGGTAATGCCGAGTGACCTCTAGGCCTAAACTCGTGTTTGCATTCAATCCAACCATGATGGCGGATCGCAAACCAACTCCAACTACACTGTCATGTGCAAATCCATCTCAAACCCTCTCTTTTTTCCAGCTGCATACCACCATTCCACCTGAGTCACAACCAGCTTAGGCGACATACTTTGCATCACTTTGCACCACCAATTCAACTAAAGTCGGTTCACCCTTGAACACCACCGGTCTCAAATGCTTGTTAACTCGCAGCTCCTCCATTCATTCACACCAACTGCTCTGCAGCCTGTAGCATCACCTGCAAAAGCCATCTTCCTATAGTTTCACAATCGCGCTAAATTCCCGCTGCTTCACAATTCCACCTCAGAATCTCTACCAAAGCATCAGTTGCTCCTTCCACCATTTGCAATTTCACCTGCAACCATTGCAGTACAGCTTCATTGCCTCCATAACCAACTCTTCTTCCTCCAATCTGCAAACTCACCAGCTGCACTTGCAATTCCTTCTGCTCAAACCTGTCACCGCAACCAAGCCATTGTTTTGCACCAGTAGCAACAGTTATCACTGGCAGCAGCTCAACTCAGTCTTGATTCAATTCAAACAAAATCAACTTAAACCCATCTTCTCTTGCCAAGCATTCCACCTGACACATTCATCACCACCAAACCACACAACCATCTTCAACCACAATCCCAAATTCCTTCATCCACAGAACCATCATTTCATTGCAGGTGCAACCCATTTTGAAATCAAACCCCCAAATCAGTTTTTCACTAAATTCACCAGCAGACTCATACCCCTCTCTCAGTTCAATTTCTCTTCTCTAACTTCCAATTCCCAAATAACCTCTCGTAGCTTTTTCTTCTCCCAATTCATTACAAGCCCGAACCACCCGCAATTCCCCTTCTAACTAGTTCATCACCATTCTCAACATCACCGTAACCCTAATTTTAGCAACAACGAGTTCTTCTTGATTCAACATCTGAAATACAAACTCGTAACCCATTCTCGCCACCATCTCTCGTCACCCTAAGTTCTACCTAAAACCCTTCTTCGAATTCCTCTTTCACAATTCAAGCATCACCGTAGTCGAATCTCTAGTTTAACCTCGTTTTCTCGATCTCTTGTTTCCAACAAAGACTTCAATATCTTCCACAAACCCTAAATCACCTTCTCCCCGTTTTGTGTCTCAATTTCATTTCCTCCCCGAACTCATCTCGAATCTCCACGAATTCCTCCATAGAACCCTAATTCACCTCAATTTCCCCGTTCGTCCTTCCCTCACCGATTTCCCGATCAATTGAACAAGAGCGGCATCTTCAATACCACCTCACAGAACCCATCTCCTTCCTCATCGATCCATGAAATCACGACTCGATCCGTGTTGTTCTCACTTAAGAATTTTGGGGAAGAATATCTTCTCGCGACCTAGATGCGGGTCTTGAACGTGGATGGATATTTACACTCACCGTTAATCACACTCTCTAGTAAATGATAAGGGACACCCGATGGCAACCCCCTTAACCTTGGTTGGTCTATATTTAGCACTCCTTCAAATAGAGTCGCCCCTCAACCTCAGCTCGACTCCGGATAATGTTCTCCCCTAAATGACAGATTTGCCCTTTTTCGCTCTAAATGAGTAGTTTCTCCTTCTTTTCCTCCGTGCGACTCCAAAGCACCTAATAACTCAAATTCACACATAAGATACATAATTTACAAGAAAACTCGCAAAGAAAGCATAAATACTAGATATTAAATACGGTGTATTCTACACCTATCAAATTCCCCCACACTTAGACTTTGCTAGTCCTCGAGCAAATTAAACAAAACAATTCTAAAATACATACAACTCCGTGTCGTCGAGGCTACGGTCACTTTTAGCATAAATAACAAGCCTTTAAACCCCTAGATGTCCCTAGTGGACGAGTTATAGTCTCGTGAGGGTTTACTAGAGATATACCCACAAAACCTATTTTACCAACTTACTAGTTCTCCGTAATGATAGTATCCAACGCGCTAAGAAGACATAGAAATTCTGCACACTAGTCATAAGAAGTTAGACACATAAATGAACACAATCTCATTCTGAAAAGTTGAGAGAGATATAACCATCCCTTCTCGACATAAATTCGGGTTCGGAGTGATCAAAAGTCTCGACTCTGCCTCACAAGAAAGGGTTTTATGAAATTGCTCTCAATAATAAACAGCTTTTTATGGGTCACACATGTGTCCAGGTAGGAATGAAGAGAGAATCCTGCGACACGTTGAATGGTAGGAAGGCAAAAACCCTCCGAATGTTTTGAAAACCCACATCTTTTATAATTTTGAAAACCCATTTTTCTGACGATCTCTTCGAAAGGAAATCAACCATTTAACGAAGGTGGGAATATGCTTACTTACCTCGTATCCGTTCGGCGTGCAGCTAGCACCACTCTCACAAAGATCCATAGAAACGTCTTCTGTCTTCTATCGGTGTCTTCATCTTCGTCTTCGGTCTTCAACTCTTGATGATAACTCTCGAACTTCGTAGAATCTTGACAATATGATTCTTTCCCCTAATTCCTTGTCGCTGAAACTTCATTATAGATATTCCTTCTTTCCATTGGCTTTATTGAAAAGAATACAAAAATAAAAACAAACTATACAAACCCAATTTTTTTTATTTTTTTTTTTTTCCTTTTTTTTTTTTTTTTTTTTTTTTTTTAATTTTCGTTTTTTTTTTTTTTTTCTTAATAATAATTTTTTTTTTTTTTTTTTGAGAAGAGAAAGTAAAATACAAATAAAATAAAAATACAAAGGCCATGGTATAAGTATTTTACCGCTTGATTCTTCACAACTTGTATGTCTTGATATCATAAACTCCTCGAACTCTCATCTTGATAATTTTCACTCTTTTTTGTATTGTTGCTTGTAAACCTCAAACATGTTCAACTTTCCTTCAAATTTGTGATGCTCCTCTTGTTGATGATGATGGTGTTTCTATGGACTGTTGGTGTAGAGAGAGATAAGGTGGATGGTGCTAACTGCGAACAAGATTACAAGTGGTATGTAAGTTAGCAATTCGATGTCACCAACATGATTGATAAAAATAGCACTCAAGAGATCAAAATAGTGCTTCTATGGTGGGAAATTGGACAGCTCACCATTCTGCCCGAATTTACGTACGGTGACACACACTCTAAAAAGCACAAATTTAGACAGTACAAAGAATTGAAGGTCGGTGCCTCACATTATGTAACTTGGGTAGTCTCTTCTATAGGGGATCACTACTCTAATACCGAATTCAGTCTGCACCTTATTTGCCACTGTCATAGTTAAATCCAACTTTAACTCTCATACAAGTAAGAAACCCGATCATGTTCTCTGTCATCTCTAAGTTCAGGGCACTATTATGAGATTCTCGATGTAATCTTAGCGACATGTATACTATGTGACTCTAAACTAACTACAAGTTGGAGTTTTTATTCACTATTTACAAAAAATTTGAAAATTTTGACTCAAAAAGGCTAAAAACTCTATATGCAAAAGACTCCCCACACTTAAACTTCACATTGTCCTCAATGTGTAAAACCGAAAATTCTGAATTCTGACGTAACAGCAGATAAAACGCAAAAACTGTACAAATTGGTAAGGCATTTGGAAAAACTCCATTTCACAAAAGTTGTTCATCTACGTGTTTTCTACAAAGTGTCAAAAAGGCACAGTGTTTCGATAAACGGTCTGACAGTTATGGTCTCTCGACTGAACTACGCGCAGTCTGAATTTTTCTGACGAAAAGGTATTCGTCCTAATTCTCTTCTAAGATAGATTCCGGACTCAATGAAATTAAACATGGGGATGAAAATATGATATGAAAACTATAAAAAACAAAAAATAAAAGGGACTAAAATACAAAACCTATGGGTTGCCTCCCATTTAGCGCTTGGTTTAAAGTCGTCACTCGACTCTTTTGTTATCGTCCATATACCAACAATCAAAATCTGGTAGTCCGCCCGAGAACAATCTGCAATTCTAGTAACAACTTCACACAATGATTAGCATAATATATGAATAATGAAATTGTTATAGCTTGAAAGTTTCCCCACACTTAGTCCTTTTTACACTCTAAGTGGATAAAGAACATAAAAGTCGGGTACTTCCACGGTTTCTTGTTCCAAAACCTGCATAGTATGAGAATCAAGTTTCTCTAATGGCGGAAAACGAGAAACAAAGTCATTCAACACTACTCTCGAAGCACATACATTCAAACCAATAAGAGGTAAAGGAGAAGAAACAATAGGCAACGGGTTAGACAAACCTTGCACAATCTCTTGTATTACTAATCCTCTTCATCCTTGAAAATTCAAATGAATTATTCACCTCTTTTATATCATGGTCCTCTATCAAACCTTGCAACCATTCTTCGTCCGTTTCTCGCCGAACCAAAGTCTCGACATAAACATCATCATTACAATCCTTTGCAAGCTCAATTGGGTCTTCCACAATATTGGTCATAACGGTTTCATTCTCAACATACTCCTCTTTGTTGTAAGGCACACGCTCTTTTGCGGATCCAAATTTTATTATAAGAAACTTTTTTAGAACACTCGAAAATGCATCATCCTCAAGCTCCACCCTTTGAATAGGCTCTTGATCATTATTAAGATCAATGCTTGAGTAATCTACACAAGTGTCGACATATTCCTCTTCGTCTTCATCTTGATCCCAAAAAGACTCCTCGGAGATGTCACCATGAGTTGTTTCAAGCAATGTATCATAATCACCGTCACTATCATAGTCAACATAAGATTGGTCCTCGCTGAATTTAGTGTTGCTAATCTCTAACTCATCCTTTTGAATAGGTGAATGATCATTATTACGATCAAGAGTTGAGTTAACTACACAATTATCCACGAAAGTGCCCAAGGATTCGCCTTTTTCAACATTAGCATCAATCAAATATTCATCACAAACCATATGCACATAAGAATTATCCATATCTTCGTTGTATTGATCAATGCCTCTTCGCAAGATAGTCATACCTTCACGAAGTTCTTGGAGTTGCTCGTTTGTAGTCTCTTTAGCTTTTTGAAATTCCTCTTGTAAAAAGTTGGAAACTTTGTCTATAAAATTAGAGACTTTTTGTTCACAAGCGTAAGAATCCTACCATCCTTGTGGTTGTTCACACACATACCCGCCATAAGGTTGTTGAGGAAAACCATAAGGTTCCATGGAATATTGGTCATAACCAATGAATTGGTTTTGATCATACCCATGGAATTGGTAGTTGTCGTATTGTTGAGGTTGTTGAAAACCGTAGTCATTCACGTAGTATGCTCCTTCCATGAGAAACAAGCACCTGAAATAAAATTCTCAAACCAAGGTTAAAACCCAGAAAATAAGAAAAACTAAAAATAATACTAAAAACAAAACAAAAAATAAGAAACCAAAAACAACTGACAACCGCTGCCTCCCCGGCAACGGCGCCAAAATTTGATCGCTGTCGTAAGCGTCAAAAATAATTACACTTTCTTACTACTCAAAATATATAATGAAGCAAGGGCAAGAAAGGATCGATCCCACAGAGAGGTCTAGGTTGTCAAATTGTTTCGGTTCCCTATAAATAACACCGGGGTTTTGTGATTATAATAAACTAAATAAAACAAATAAAGCAAAGCAAACAAATCGAATCAAGGATAAGAAAGTATTGGTCATGGATTTCGTTTTCATTCACAAACATGTTTTCAACACAATAACTAGAATTGATATTTTAATCTCAACTTTTATCAAAGACCCTAGAATACCTTGATCGCAAGAATATCCCGCTAATCTCCTCTTGTCATCAACAAACACATTAAAAGATGCGAATATGAATTCTACCTAAAGGAACAACCTAACGTGTAAAAGCACTAATCAAGTTTAATTCCCTAGATGCATTAAGTTCTATGAAATCAAAGCCAATCAAAGCAATCGAACGTAAAAGCACTAATCCGATTTAACAAAGGTTATGGTTCACATATGATCATAGAATATATCACTACAAACTATAATCATATTTATGCTACTTGTAATCGTGAATCTATCACTTTTGCGTATAATAAATCCTAATCTAGCAATAAAGATGAAAGCAAACTCAATCGATTCGCGACTTTACTAAACAAGCATTCAAATCATGTAACAATATTAATTGTGAATCATAAACGATAATATGAGAGAAAACTAATTTATCGCACAAAAATTCATGTTTGGAAATTCAACTTATTCCATAACCAATAATAAAAACTCTAGCTCATATTCATGGAGTTCATAACAAGAAGAAAGAGAAGTTTCATGTTTCTAAACCCTAGAAAACAAAGTAGAGGCAAAAAGATAGATAAAAAAGATATCCCCGCATTAGGTAAAAGTCCTCTCTTTTATATGTTTCTCTATTTCCATAAAGGATACTCCTTCCAATATTAGGTCTTCTCAAAACCCATCTCCAAGTGGTCCACCAAGCCCATGTGTGAGAAAAACCCATGTAGAATTATGTCCAAAAATACGTCACGAAATCGATTGTGGCCGGAAATCGGCGGAATAGTCGCCGCGACCACCTGAAAATTTTTGTCCGTCGGGAGAATATTCGACGGAATATTCCGTCACCCATCGTCAAAGTTAACTGACCTAACGGTCAACGTTAGTAAACCGGGTCAAGGTACCGAGGTCGGCTCGGGTCAAGGAGTCAACAGGGCTGAGTGACCTCTAGGCCTAAATCAGAAACAGTTGTGCATTCAATCCAACCATGATGGCTTGATCGAAACCAACTCCAACTACACTCGTCATGTGCAAATCCATCTCAAACCCTCTCTTTTTTTTCCAACCTTGCATACCACCATTCCACCCGAGTCACAACCAAATTTAGAAGCGACATACCGCATCACTTTGCACCACCAATTCAACTAAAGTCAGTTCACCCTTGTAACACCACCGGTCTCGCCGCTTGTTAACTGCAGCTCCTCCATTCATTCACACCAATCACCTCTCTGCAATTGTAGCATCACCTGCAAAAGCCATCTTCCCTATAGTTTCACAACTGCTGCCAAATTCCCAGAACTGCTTCACAATTCCACCTCAGAATCTCTACCAAAGCATCAATTGCTCCTTCCACCATTTGCAATTTCACCTGCAACCATTGCAGTACAACTTCATTGCCTCCATAAACAACTCTTCTTCCTCCAATCTGCAAACTCACCAGCTCTGCACTTGCAATTCCTTCGCTCAAACTCACACCGCAACCAAGCCATTGTTTTGCACCCGTAGTGTATGCTTATCACCAGCGTGACTCAACTCGATCTTGATTCAATTCAAACAAAATCAACTTAAACCCATCTTCTCTTGCCAAGCATTCCACCCGACACATTCATCACCACCAAACCACACAACCATCTTCAACCATAATCCCAAATTCCTTCATCCACGTAAACCATCATTTCATTGCAGTGCAACCCATTTTGAAATCAAACCCCCAAATCGGCTTTTCACTAAATTCACCAAACAGACTCATACCCCTCTCTCGGTTCAATTTCTCTTCTAACTTCCAATTCCCAAATAACCTCTCGTAGCTTCTTATTCTCCCAATTCATTACAAGCCCGAACCACCCGCACCCCTTCTAACTAGTTCATCACCATTCTCAACATCACCAACCTAATTTTAGCAACAACAGTTCTTCTTGATTCAACATCTCGAACTACAAACTCGGAACCCATTCTCGCCACCATCTCTCAACCCTAAGTTCAACCTAAAACCCTTCTTCGAATTCCTCTTTCACAATTCAAGCATCACCAAAGAGTCGAATCTCTAGTTTAACTCGTTTTCTCGATCTCTTGTTTCCAATGACTGACTTCAATATCTTCCACAAACCCTAAATCACCTTCTCTCGGTTTTGTGTTTCAATTTCATTTCCTCCCCGAACTCATCTCGAATCTCCACGAATTCCTCCATAGAACCCTAATTCAAATCAATTTCCTGTTCGTTCTTCCCTCACCGATTTCCCGATCAATTGAACAAAGCGGCATCTTCATGCCCACCTCACAGAACCCATCTCCTTCCTCATCGATCCATGAAATCACGGACTCGATCCGTGTTGTTCTCAGACTTAAGAATTTTGGGGAAGAATATCTTCTCGCGACCTAGATGCGGGTCTTGAACGTGGGATGGATATTTACACTCACCGTTAATCACACTCTCTAGTAAATGATAAGGGACACCCGGATGGCAACCCCTTAACCTTGGTTGGTCTATATTTAGCACTCCTTCAAATAGAGTCGCCCCTCAACCTCAGCTCGACTCCGGATAATGTTCTCCCCTGAAATGACAGATTTGCCCTTTTCGCTCTAAATGAGTAGTTTCTCCTTCTTTTCCTCCGTGCGACTCCAAAGCACCTAATAACTCAAATTCACACATAAGATACATAATTTACAAGAAAACTCGCAAAGAAAGCATAAATACTAGATATTAAATACGGGTGTATTCTACACCTATCAAATTCCCCCACACTTAGACTTTGCTAGTCCTCGAGCAAATTAAACAAAAAATTTCTAAAATACATACAACTCCGTGTCGTCGAGGCTACGGTCACTTTTAGCATAAATAACAAGCCTTTAAACCCCTAGGTGTCCCTAGTGGACGAGTTATAGTCTCGTGAGGGTTTACTAGAGATATACCCACAAAACCTATTTTACCAACTTACTAGTTCTCCGTAATGATAGTATCCAACGCGCTAAGAAGACATAGAAATTCTCACACTAGTCATAAGAAGTTAGACACATAAATGAACACAATCTCATTCTCGAAAAGTTGAGAGAGATATAACCATCCCTTCTCGACATAAATTCGGGTTCGGAGTGATCAAAAGTCTCGACTCGCCTCACAAGAAAGGGTTTTATGAAATTGCTCTCAATAATAAAATGACTTTTTATGGGTCACACATGTGTCCAGTAGGAATGAAGAGAGAATCCTGCGACACGTTGAATGGTAGGAAGGCAAAACCCTCCGAATGTTTTGAAAACCCACATCTTTTATAATTTTGAAAACCCATTTTTCTGACGATCTCTTCGAAAGGAAATCAACCATTTAACGAAGGTGGGAATATGCTTACTTACCTCGTATCCGTTCGGCGTGCAGCTAGCACCACTCTCACAAAGATCCATAGAAACGTCTTCGGTCTTCTATCGGTGTCTTCATCTTCGTCTTCGGTCTTCAACTCTTGATGATAACTCTCGAACTTCGTAGAATCTTGACAATATGATTCTTTCCCCTAATTCCTTGTCGCTTGAAACTTCATTATAGATATTCCTTCTTTCCATTGGCTTTATTGAAAGAATACAAAAATAAAAACAAATTATACAAACCCAATTTTTTTTTTTTATTTTTTTTCCTTTTTTTTTTTTTTAATTTTATTTTTTTTTTTTCTTTTTTTTTTTTTAATTTTTTTTTCTTAATAATAATTTTTTTTTTTTTTTTTTTGAGAAGAGAAAGTAAAATACAAATAAAATAAAAATACAAAGGCCATGGTATAAGTATTTTACCGCTTGATTCTTCACAACTTGTATGTCTTGATATCATAAACTCCTCGAACTCTCATCTTGATAATTTTCACTCTTTTTTGTATTGTTGCTTGTAAACCTCAAACATGTTCAACTTTCCTTCAAATTTGTGATGCTCCTCTTGTTGATGATGATGGTGTTTCTATGGACCTGTTGGTGTAGAGAGAGATAAGGTGGATGGTGCTAACTGCGAACAAGATTACAAGTGGTATGTAAGTTAGCAATTCGATGTCACCAACATGATTGATAAAAATAGCACTCAAGAGATCAAAATAGTGCTTCTATGGTGGGAAATTGACAGCTCACCATTCTGCCGGAATTTACGTACGGTGACACACACTCTAAAAGCACAAATTTAGACAGTACAAAGAATTGAAGGTCGGTGCCTCACATTATGTAACTTGGGTAGTCTCCACTATAGGGGATCACTACTCTAATACCGAATTCAGTCTGCACCTTATTTGCCACTGGCATAGTTAAATCCAACTTTAACTCTCATACAAGTAAGAAACCCGATCATGTTCTCTCATCATCTCTAAGTTCAAATACTATTATGAGATTCTCGATGTAATCTTAGCGACATGTATACTATGTGACTCTAAACTAACTACAAGTTGGAGTTTTTTATTCACTATTTACAAAAAAGTTGAAAATTTTGACTCAAAAAGGCTAAAAACTCTATATGCAAAAGACTCCCCCACACTTAAACTTCACATTGTCCTCAATGTGTAAAACCGAAAATTCTGAATTCTGACGTAACAGCAGATAAAACGCAAAAACTGTACAAATTGGTAAGGAATTTGGAAAAACTCCATTTCACAAAAGTTGTTCATCTACGTGTTTTCTACAAAGTTTCAAAAAGGCACAGTGTTTCGATAAACGGTCTGACAGTTATGGTCTCTGGACTGAACTACGCGCAGTCTGAATTTTTCTGACGAAAAGGTATTCGTCCTAATTCTCTTCTAAGATAGATTCCGGACTCAATGAAATTAAACATGGGGATGCAAATATGATATGAAAACTATAAAAAACAAAAAATAAAAGGGACTAAAATACAAAACCTATGGGTTGCCTCCCATTTAGCGCTTGGTTTAAAGTCGTCAGCCCGACTCTTTTGTTATCGTCCATATACCAACAATCTGAAAATCTGGTAGTCTGCCCAGAGAACAATATGCAATTCTAGTAACAACTTCACACAATGATTAGCATAATATATGAATAATGAAATTGTTATAGCTTGAAAGTTTCCCCCACACTTAGTCCTTTTTACACTCGGAAGTGGATAAAGAACATAAAAGTCGGGTACTTCCACGGTTTCTTGTTCCAAAACCTGCATACTATGAGAATCAAGTTTCTCTAATGGAGGAAAACGAGAAACAAAGTCATTCAACACTACTCTCGAAGCACATACATTCAAACCAATAAGAGGTAAAGGAGAAGAAACAATAGGCAACGGGTTAGACAAACCTTGCACAATCTCTTGTATTACGGAATCCTCTTCATCCTTGAAAAATTCAAATGAATTATTCACCTCTTTTATATCATGGTCCTCTATCAAACCTTGCAACCATTCTTCGTCCGTTTCTGCCGTAACCAAAGTCTCGACATAAACATCATCATTACAATCCTTTGCAAGCTCAATTGGGTCTTCCACAATATTGGTCATAACGGTTTCATTCTCAACATACTCCTCTTTGTTGTAAGGCACACGCTCTTTTGCGGATCCAAATTTTATTATAAGAAACTTTTTTAGAACACTCGAAAATGCATCATCCTCAAGCTCCACCCTTTGAATAGGCTCTTGATCATTATTAAGATCAATGCTTGAGTAATCTACACAAGTGTCGACATATTCCTCTTCGTCTTCATCTTGATCCCAAAAAGACTCCTCGGAGATGTCACCATGAGTTGTTTCAAGCAATGTATCATAATCACCGTCACTATCATAGTCAACATAAGATTGGTCCTCGCTGAATTTAGTGTTGCTAATCTCTAACTCATCCTTTTGAATAGGTGAATGATCATTATTACGATCAAGAGTTGAGTTAACTACACAATTATCCACGAAAGTGCCCAAGGATTCTCCTTTTTCAACATTAGCATCAATCAAATATTCATCACAAACCATATGCACATAAGAATTATCCATATCTTCGTTGTATTGATCAATGCCTCTTCGCAAGATAGTCATACCTTCACGAAGTTCTTGGAGTTGCTCGTTTGTAGTCTCTTTAGCTTTTTGAAATTCCTCTTGTAAAAAGTTGGAAACTTTGTCTATAAAATTAGAGACTTTTTGTTCACAAGCGTAAGAATCCTACCATCCTTGTGGTTGTTCACACACATACCCGCCATAAGGTTGTTGAGGAAAACCATAAGGTTCCATGGAATATTGGTCATAACCAATGAATTGGTTTTGATCATACCCATGGAATTGGTAGTTGTCGTATTGTTGAGGTTGTTGAAAACCGTAGTCATTCACGTAGTATGCTCCTTCCATGAGAAACAAGCACCTGAAATAAAATTCTCAAACCAAGGTTAAAACCCAGAAAATAAGAAAAACTAAAAATAATACTAAAAACAAAACAAAAAATAAGAAACCAAAAACAAGTGACAACCGCTGCCTCCTGAGAACTGAGCGCCAAAATTTGATCGCTGTCGTAAGCGTCAAAAATAATTACACTTTCTTACTACTCAAAATATATAATGAAGCAAGGGCAAGAAAGGATCGATCCCACAGAGAGGTCTAGGTTGTCAAATTGTTTCGGTTCCCTATAAATAACACCGGGGTTTTGTGATTATAATAAACTAAATAAAACAAATAAAGCAAAGCAAACAAATCGAATCAAGGATAAGAAAGTATTGGTCATGGATTTCGTTTTCATTCACAAACATGTTTTCAACACAATAACTAGAATTGATATTTTAATCTCAACTTTTATCAAAGACCCTAGAATACCTTGATCGCAAGAATATCCCGCTAATCTCCTCTTGTCATCAACAAACACATTAAAAGATGCGAATATGAATTCTACCTAAAGGAACAACCTAACGTGTAAAAGCACTAATCAAGTTTAATTCCCTAGATGCATTAAGTTCTATGAAATCAGGCCAATCAAAGCAATCGAACGTGTAAAAGCACTAATCCGATTTAACAAAGGTTATGGTTCACATATGATCATAGAATATATCACTACAAACTATAATCATATTTATGCTACTTGTAATCAGGAATCTATCACTTTTGCGTATAATAAATCCTAATCTAGCAATAAAGATGAAAGCAAACTCAATCGATTCGCGACTCGACTAAACAAGCATTCAAATCATGTAACAATATTAATTGTGAATCATAAACGATAATATGAGAGAAAACTAATTTATTGCACAAAAATTCATGTTTGGAAATTCAACTTATTCCATAACCAATAATAAAAACTCTAGCTCATATTCATGGAGTTCATAACAAGAAGAAAGAGAAGTTTCATGTTACTAAACCCTAGAAAACAAAGTAGAGGCAAAAAGATAGAAAAAAGATATCCTCAATTAGGTAAAAGTCCTCTCTTTTATATGTTTCTCTATTTCCATAAAGGATACTCCTTCCAATATTAGGTCTTCTCAAAACCCATCTCCAAGTGGTCCACCAAGCCCATGTGTGAGAAAAACCCATGTAGAAAATATGTCCAAAAATACGTCGCCGGAAAACTGGGATTGTGGCCGGAAATCGGCCGGAATAGTCGCCGCCGACCACCTGAAAATTCTGTCAGTCGGGAGAATATTCGACGGAATATTCCGTCAGTCCATCGTCAAAGTTAACCGTTGACCTAACGGCCAACGTTAGTAAACCGGTCAAGGTACTTGAGTCACTCGGGTCAAGGAGTCAACAGGTGAGTGACCTCTAGGCCTAAATCATGTTGTGCATTCAATCCGCCATGATGGCCGGACTGCAAACCAACTCCAACTACACTGTCATGTGCAAATCCATCTCAAACCCTCTCTTTTTTTCCAGCTGCATACCACCATTCCACCCGAGTCACAACCAAACTTAGAAGCGACATACTTTGCATCACTTTGCACCACCAATTCAACTAAAGTCAGTTCACCCCTTGTAACACCACCGGCCTCTCATTACGCTTGTTAACCTCAGCTCCTCCATTCATTCACACCAATCAACTCTCGCAGTTTGTAGCATCACACCGCAAAAGCCATCTTCCCTATAGTTTCACAATCACGCTAAATTCCCGTAATCGCTTCACAATTCCACCTCGTAATCTCTACCAAAGCATCGATTGCTCCTTCCACCATTTGCAATTTCACCTGCAACCATTTCAGTACAGCTTCATTGCCTCCATAACCAACTCTTCTTCCTCCAATCTGCAAACTCACCAACTGCACTTGCAATTCCTTCTGCTCAAACCTGTCACCGCAACCAAGCCATTGTTTTGCACCAGTAGCAACAGTTATCACTGGCAGCAGCTCAACTCAGTCTTGATTCAATTCAAACAAAATCAACTTAAACCCATCTTCTCTTGCCAAGCATTCCACCTGACACATTCATCACCACCAAACCACACAACCATCTTCAACCACAATCCCAAATTCCTTCATCCACAGAACCATCATTTCATTGCAGGTGCAACCCATTTTGAAATCAAACCCCAAATCGCTTTTCACTAAATTCACCAAAGAGACTCATACCCCTCTCTCGCTCAATTTCTCTTCTCTAACTTCCAATTCCCAAATAACCTCTCGTAGCTTCTTATTCTCCCAATTCATTACAAGCCCGAACCACCCCGTAATTCCCCTTCTAACTAGTTCATCACCATTCTCAACATCACCGAACCCTAATTTTAGCAACAACGGTTCTTCTTGATTCAACATCTCGAACTACAAACTCGTAACCCATTCGCCACCATCTCTGTCACCCTAAGTTCAACCTAAAACCCTTCTTCGAATTCCTCTTTCACAATTCAAGCATCACCGGTAGTCGAATCTCTAGTTTAACTCGTTTTCTCGATCTCTTGTTTCCAACAAAAATGAGCTTCAATATCTTCCACAAACCCTAAATCACCTTCTCGTTTTGTGTTTCAATTTCATTTCCTCCCGAACTCATCCGAATCTCCACGAATTCCTCCATAGAACCCTAATTCAGCTCAATTTCCTGTTCGTTCTTCCCTCACTGATTTGCCGATCAATTGAACAGTAGCGGCATCTTCAGTACCACCTCACGTAACCCATCTCCTTCCTCATCGATCCATGAAATCACGCACTCGATCCGTGTTGTTCTCGCTTAAGAATTTTGGGGAAGAATATCTTCTCGCGACCTAGATGCGGGTCTTGAACGTGGGATGGATATTTACACTCACTGTTAATCACACTCTCTAGTAAATGATAAGGGACACCCAGATGGCAACCCCCTTAACCTTGGTTGGTCTATATTTAGCACTCCTTCAAATAGAGTCGCCCCTCAACCTCAGCTCGACTCCGGATAATGTTCTCCCCTGAAATGACAGATTTGCCCTTTTCGCTCTAAATGAGTAGTTTCTCCTTCTTTTCCTCCGTGCGACTCCAAAGCACCTAATAACTCAAATTCACACATAAGATACATAATTTACAAGAAAACTCGCAAAGAAAGCATAAATACTAGATATTAAATACGGTGTATTCTACACCTATCAATGTGTACAAAGGTTTAGGGCTCTATATATGTATATATAGAGAGTTTAGTTACTTGGTGCCCAAATAATAGAGTCCCACCAAAGTGGGCACCTACATGATAAACTTTCATTTATAACACTCCCCCTAGATGACCAACCACTGTATCTAAACTAATTTCCTCATTAAATCTTGTCAGAAAAATCCGATGGTACAAAATTGAGTGAGAAAACTTAGAACAAAGCTAGACATGCATATGTTGCCTCATTAAAATCTTGACAAGGAAAATTCATTAGGACAAAACCTTGACGAAGGAAAAAATATACAGCGTGATAGTCCAGCAAAATACCTTTTATTATGATGCTCCTCCTAATAAGTTATTCAGTTAAATTTTGGCTTGCAAATTGAGACTTCCCAATTTCAATGAACGAACTTCTTGTAATGTAGAAGATTGTTGTTCTTTTGTGAAGAAAATTGCTAGTTGATGAAATCTTCTTTTGTGTTAGTTTTCTAATTATAGTGGTGTTTTCGAGTCTTCGTGATTCTTTAAATACATTGAGGACTTGTGTCTTGGATTGCTAGTTTCTCGGAGATGTTTTGCGGAAGTAGTTGATGTAATTTCTTCAACAAAGTGTCAAGATACGAATACATTACAATGCGTGAACAAAACCGCCTTTGTAATTAAACTGTAAGTGGTTCAGAAGGACATCCAAATTCCTAGGGGATGGTTATGTTGATTTGGTTCAATCAAATGTGGACATCCACAAAATAACCGCTTGGATGACCATCATGTTGAATAAAATTGTCTCACTAAAACCCAATGTTTAATTTTCTTTCATAATGTTGATATTTGTGCTCAAAGAATGTTTCAATGATTGAAATAAAGAGCTTAGAATCATGTAACCATCTTTGGATATAAGCATATAGTGTGTTCGCACATTTGCGTATAAGTCCAAAACTGGGAACCAAATGTATACATACTTGTGTGCGTACGAAATGGTTGATGGAGACAGGCTAAGTACGCATACTGGCGGAAGTTCACGTCCGTGAATTTCTGCTGAGTTTGGAAATCAAAAACCAACTCAACCAGTTACCAAAGTATGCGTACATGTACGCATACTGGAGGAAAGTTCACGTCCGTGAATTTCTGCTGAGTTTGAAAACTAAAGCAAACTCAAATCCGGTTACTTAAGTACGCATACCTGTACGCATACTTAAGTGGTTACTTTCTAAAATCGGTTGTGTACATGAACCTAAACATTTATAAAATAAGGAATGCAATCTTTGCAAACCGTGGCTATAATGTTCATGTATTGATTCGAGTGAATCAAACCGATTTTGCTTCAATTGTGTTCTTGTATAATTCTATGAGAATATAGCAATTGAACGGTTCTTCAACTAGTTCCATTTGAGTCATTTGAACTAGTTATGGTTAAGATGAATAATGTTGATATGAGAGTGATCATATGGCTAACCTCGGTTAACTATTTGTGAACCAACATGGTATACACGTTTAGGTATGGTTACATAAACCTAAATGAGGGTACATTTCATTTGTGTGTAACAAGCTAAGTTCGATCTAACGGTTGAAAGATATTAGCTTGGTTGAATCGGGTTTTTCATCTAACGGTGAATATTGAATGCTTTGTTACCAAGGTAACTTGGATTGCAAACCCTGATTTGAAAACTATATAAATGAGAACTCTAGCAACTAGGAAACATAATCCCCACACCTCATGTGTGTTACTAGTTGCATAAATAGAGTCGATTCTCCTTTAACCTTAGGTTTCTATCGAGACCCTGTAGGTTAACGACTTCAAAGACTTCATTGGGATTGTGAAGCCAGACCCAACTATTTTCTTTGTAGTTGTGTGTTCTGATCTTGCCCGATTCTATCGTATTGAGTACAATTGAAATAATTGACTCGATATTAATTTCTATGATAGGCAAGATAAAGTAATCACAAACATCTTCGTCTCATCGTTTGTGATTCCACAATATCTAGTTTCGCCATCATACGATTTAGATTATTGTGAGGTGATTGATAATACTTGGTTGTTCTTCGGGAATATAAGTCCGGTTTATCAATTGGTTCCTGTTCACCTTGATTTATCAAAAGACGGAACAAAAACTCTTGGGTATTTCTGTGGGAGACAGATTTATTCAATCTTATAGACTTTTCTATGTGAGACAGATTTGTTTATTAAGTCTTCAACTTTGGGTCGTAGCAACTCTTAGTTGTGGGTGACATCAGCTAAAGGAATCAAGTGCGTAGTATCCTGCTGGGATCAGAGACGTAAGGAACGCAATTGTACCTTGAATCAGTGTGAGATTGATAAGGGTTCAACTACAGTCCAGTCCGAAGTTAATTGGTAGTACGCTAGAGTCTGTAGCGGCTTAATACAGTGTGGTGTTCAATATGGACTAGGTCCCGGGGTTTTTCTGCATTTGCGGTTTCCTCATTAACAAAATTTTGGCGTCTGTGTTATTTCTTTTCTGCATTATATTTTGTTATATAATTGAAATATCACAGGTTGTGCGTTAAGATTAATCAATTAGAATATCCAACCTTTGGTTGTTGATTTACATTGATTGACACTTGAACATTGGTCTTTGGTACCGTTCAAGTTGTTTCACATAATAATCAGGCTCAAGGATTTTTATTTGTTTGATTTGTTGATTACATTGTGAAACGGAGATATTAAAACTCTTTGATATACCTTACTCTAGATTGAGTCTGACTGTCTAGTTGATTCTTTAGAAAGTGTATTGGAATAAGTCCTCTTAGATTGCCAAACGAATTATTGGGTGTGGTCGTTAGACCCCCGTATTTTCAATTGGTATTAGAGCAGGCAAACACATTAAAGACCTCACAAGTCTGTGTTTGTAGCGATCTGACATGAACACAAGTGTTATCTCTATAAACGTATCACCGGTCTTCGATGGCTCAAATTACTTGTGGTGGAAAATTGCTATGCGTGCCTTTCTTCAAGCGCGTGATTTTCAATCATGGGTTTATGTAGTTAATGGCTATGATGCTCCCGTTGTGGCAGAGGGAATGCGACCGTTCCTAAGGATATTGGTGCATATGACGCTGCTGAGATACTTGCTGCAAAGCAAAACTCCGACGGTTTGAATTCCATCATACATGCCATTACCCCAGATCTTCAGCACCATGTGACTACGTGCACTCGTTCTAAAGATGCTTGGGATATCTTAGAAACCGTATTCGAAGGGAATACCAGTGAAAAGGAAGCTAGGTTTCAAACCCTAAATTTCGATTGGGAAAACCTTCGTATGGCAGATGAAGATTCATTTGATGAGTTTAATCACAAAGTGTCTAAAATTGTTAATGTATCTTTTGCATTGGGTAAGACTATTCCTGAAAAACACATTGTGATGAAAATTCTCAGATCGCTGCCATCTAGATACGATTCTAAGAAGCATGCCATCGTTGAGGGAAATAACCTTGATGCTCTCTCCAGAAATACACTAGTTGGAAAACTAAAGATCTTTGATCATGAGCATACATCCAAAATCGGAAAGGATGTTGCCTTCAAAGCACAAAAGAACACTAAATTACTTGACAAAAGTAAAAGTGTTTATGTCTCTGAGGATGATTCATCAGATGAAGATCTTGACAAGTCGGTCTCTTTGATCACAAGACAGTTTAGGGATCTTCTATTTAAGAGAAGTAAACGGTTTTCCAGAGACAAACCTAGGTCATCAGTTAAACCTCATAATCGCATTCCTCCTAAAAATAGGGATGTTGACGAGGCTGATGATGAGGATATGCCACAGTGCTTTAAGTGTAAAGGTTTTGGTCATTTTGTAAATGAGTGTCCAAATCGTATAAAATACACTGGGAACAAAGGTCTTGCTGCAACTCTTGATGAAATGTCTGATTACTATGATTCCAATGAAGACGAAAAATCAAGTGTTGCACTTCTTTGTGAAGATATTGATTTTGATAATTGTAGCAATACATACATCAATCTTGATATTCTTCCAGAAGAAGACTCAACCAATCTGGAAGAAAAAATCAACCTTTCTGTTGGAAACTCTCTGTCTGATTTTTCAGGTTCCACTCTGTGCCTAGCAGCTTGCACATATCTGGCGTCTGAATCAGCTTATCCTTTGACATGCTCTTATTGTTCACTCAAAGGTCATGAACTTTCAAAGTGTTTCAAGTATAAACACAAGATGAGACATGTAAAAAAACTTCAACGAAGAGCAAATCGTCTAGCAAACAAGCATAAACTTGTTCAAAAAAAAAAAACGATGAGGTATGTAAGATTTTATCCTCTTCAAGGAAGTTGGTTTCCAAAGATAGGTCAAGACCACTAGAGAAAAGAGTATGGTCAATCTGATAGACAGGGGTCTATGAATTCCTTTCAAAAAGGTTATGGTGGACAAATTGTTGTTCACCGCAGCACAACTTAATTGTGTTGTTTTGGTGCATCTTGTCTTATGTGCCTGATTAAAAGAGACAATATTGTGCACACCTCAGGCTTAAGAAGAAAAAAAAACTTTTGTTTGTTTTGTTTTCTTATTTTTGCCATATGATTTGGAATTCTTTCATATCTAATTGATATTGGAAGGGACTTCCCTATATATTCAAATAAAAGAGGGTTATTCTCGACAATTCTACTCTCTTTAAGGTCGTGAATTGTGCGTGCGTGAACCTGTGTAGTTAAAAGGTTCTGTAACCCTACATTCCTTTCCCTTCCCTGAAACTCTTTTCATCTTAGGACTGCCTGTTGAGTTTAAATTGTGATTTCCTCTCACAAACCCATACACGTATGGTTACTCCAAGCATCATATGTTCTGATGAAAAAGATGTTAATATGGTTGTTAAGCCATCAATCATGAAGGAAAAGAGAAAGCTCCGCTAACTCCAACTTTGAAAAGAAAAAAAAGGATGTGAGGAAGCCAAGAGTTGTTCCTTCAAATTCTCAGAAATTTTCTGGTGTTCTTGAAGAGTTGAAGGAAACAAGGAAGGAGATTCAGCAAATAAAGGTTGTTGTTATGAGAACTCTCGAAATTCAGAAGGCCCTGGTTCGACATCATCAGCCTAGACGGTATTTTGGAATTGACTCCTTTCTCCATGAACCGTATGTACCTATGATTGTTGACGACAAGGAGTTCGGGGACGATAAAGAATTCTTCAGAGGTCTCAATGTCTATTAAATCTTCTTATGAGAATTTATTTCTTGTGTTTTTTAGAAGAATAACTAGGGTTTGGAATAGCCATTATTGTAAGTTCACATAGCTATGTCCAACGATTTCATCTTCATGTTTTTAGATTTATTTATTTAAATTCTAAGGTTTTTTGGAAGATGATTTTTGCAATTTTAATCTTTATGATTTTGTATATTGCGAATTGTTATGGGATATGTTGTTTACGTCCGTGAACCTGTGAATGTCCCATACTTATTCAAAATTTATTTCTATTATGTCGGTATGAAAGTATTGATAAAAGATAGAATGAACTTTTGACTTACAAAAGTTAAAGCCCTTTATGTCATTATTTGATGGAACAAAGGATAAAACTTTTGTTTACAAGGATTATGTCTATTGTATATCATTGTGCAAATAGTGATGGAAAATAGAATGAATCCTTGTGTATTCCGCAGTATTGGTCGATCTCCGATCCACAATTTTTGTGCATATACTATGTTGCTCCGTAAGTTCTCTTATGTCGAGCATGGCCAATTGAATTGATCACTTTTTGTGGTTAATTTAGTTGTGTATTCCAATTGAACTAACCATGGGTTCTCTTGTGGTTATTTCAATTGAATTTTTGGATACAAATTCATGTTTTTCATGTGATTTGGTTATATCCAAAGAAATCCTTCTTTTCTTGTAAAAGCAAGGTCGCCTTTGTTGTTCCTTCGGGAATGACATATTATGGGGGAGAGTTCTTTTTGAACTTGTGCTTAATTGCCAAATCTTTGTGGGGAGTGCGGCTGTGGAATATTATAGGGGTGATCTTGTATCTTTATAAACTCCTTAATGAATGCATTTAGCTTCGGCTTTATGATGGCATCTAATAAGTTGGTATGGTATTCTCTTTTGGTCTTGAAGTATCTCTATGAAACTTTCATGAGGATCCTACTAATTTTCGAACCTTTGCCAATTTATATTGACAAAGGGGGGGGGGGAGAATTAATGTGTAGTTTCATACTACAAATACATATGGTTTACGGATCATTATGTAAGTGGGAGCGGTTTTCATGTTGAGATGAAGTATTGACTAAGGGGGAGTGATACATATCACCATAGTATTGTTGTCAAAGTTGTGATACAAATGGACTTTGATGCTGTGTAATAATACTATGACACTGTATAACAATGATTGAGAGCATTTTTTTTCTCATTGTTATCGCTACGGATCTTCAACAACTATGATGCTGAGTTGAACACGTTTGGAATCATGGAGTACTTGGAAGTGACAAAGTTTTCGAGTCGTGTTGAAGATGCCAAGGAGATCAAGCATTTGGATGAGAAGCTACAATTTTTAATTATTTTGTAATCCATATGTATTGATAGTTTTGTCACTAAAATTGACAAAGGGGGAGATTGTTAGAGCACTGCTCGGTCGAACTCGCATGCGTTGCTATCTCAAGCATGTTTGTCAATGTTAGTGATCAAAACTATAAGTCTTGATTTCTAGCCTATTTATAGATGTCTCGGACTAGGACATAGATTGTGTAGTTGAGCTTAGTTTTCACGGCGTTCATCATTTGAAGACGAAGAACTACTAAGGTGAGCTTGTGGAACTTCATCGACAAAAGGTATGTGGAGACTTGAACTCATCTATCACTTGGAAAGTCTATTTCTACTCTATCTCCTATATTGAGACATAAGTCGTATTACGATATAGTTTTCTATATACACATTTGAGATTTAGAGTTGAGTTTATCTCGCTTACATATTTCTCAATATATGTGTTGGCAAGCTTTCGCTTCGACCAAGTTCATCTTATATCATGAGAAAACTGCCGAGTAACATCTTACATGGTTTGTGTGATACAATCATTTGGTGTAGACTTGGAATGTTTCGATAATGATTATTTCAATATCTTGAAAATTGCTTTGATGCTAATAGTGTGTGAAAACGGCTATTGTCATCCTCTAAGAATGTTTCAATGATTGAAATAAAGAGCTTAGAATCATGTAACCATATTTAGATATAAGCATATAGTGCGTTCGCACATTTGCGTATAAGTCCAAAACCGGGAACCAAATGTATACATACTTGTGTGTGTACGAAATGGTTGATGGAGACAGGCTAAGTACGCATACTGGCGGAAGTTCACGTCCGTGAATTTCTGCTGAGTTTGGAAATCAAAAACCAACTCAACCAGTAACCAAAGTATGCGTACATGTACGCATACTGGCGAAAAGTTCACGTCCGTGAATTTCTGCTGAGTTTGAAAACTAAAGCAAACTCAAATCCGGTTACTTAAGCACGCATACCCGTACGCATACTTAAGTGGTTAATTTCTAAAATCGGTTGTGTACATGAACCTAAACATTTATAACATAAGGAATGCAATCTTTGCAAACCGTGGCTATAATGTTCATGTATTGATTCGAGTGAATCAAACCGATTTTGCTTCAATTGTGTTCTTGTATGCTTCTATGAGAATATAACAATTGAACGGTTCTTCAACTAGTTTCATTTGAGTCATCTGAACTAGTTATGGTTAAGATGAATAAGGTTGATATGAGAGTGATCATATGGCTAAGCTCGGTTAACTATTTGTGAACCAACCTGGTGTACATGTTTAGGTACGGTTACATAAACCTAAACGAGGGTACATTTCATTTGTGTGTAACAAGCTAAGTTTGATCTAACGGTTGAAAGATATTAGCTGGTTGAATCAGGTTTTTCATCTAACGGTGAATATTGAATGCTTTGTTTCCAAGGTAACTTGGATTGCAAACCCTGATTTGAAAACTATATAAAGGAGAACTCTAGCAACTGGGAAACCTTATCCCCAAACCTCATGTGTGTTACTAGTTGCATAACTAGAGTTGATTCTCCTTTAACCTTAGGTTTCTATCGAGATCCTGTAGGTTAACGACTTCAAAGACTTCATTGGGATTGTGAAGCCACACCCAACTATTTTCTTTGTAGTTGCGTGTTCTGATCTTGCCAGATTATATCGTATTGAGTACAATTGAAATAATTGACTCGAGATTAATTTCTCTGATAGGCAAGATAAATGTAATCACAAACATCTTCGTCTCATCGTTTGTGATTCCACAATATCTAGTTTTGCCATCATACGATTTAGATTATTGTGAGGTGATTGATAATACTAGGTTGTTCTTCGGGAATATAAGTCTGGTTTATCAATTGGTTCATGTTCACCTTGATTTATCAAAAGACGGAACAAAAACTCTTGGGTATTTCTGTGGGAGACAGATTTATTCAATCCTATAGACTTTTCTGTGTGAGACAGATTTGTTTATTAAGTCTTCAACTTTGGGTCGTAACAACTCTTAGTTGTGGGTGAGATCATCTAAGGGAATCAAGTGCGTAGTATCATGCTGGGATCAGAGACGTAAGGAACGCAACTGTACCTTGAATCAGTGTGAGATTGATTAGGGTTCAACTACAGTCCAGTCCGAAGTTAATTAGTAGTAGGCTAGAGTCTGTAGCGGCTTGATACAGTATGGTGTTCAATATGGACTAGGTCCCGGGGTTTTTCTGCATTTGCGGTTTCCTCGTTAACAAAATTCTGGTGTCTGTGTTATTTCTTTTCCGCATTATATTTTTTTATATAATTGAAATATCACAGGTTGTGCGTTAAGATCAATCAATTATAATATCCAACCTTTGGTTGTTGATTTACATTGATTGACACTTGAACATTGGTATTTGGTACCGTTCAAGTTGTTTTACATAATAATCAGGCTCACGGATTTCTATATGTTTGATTTGCTGATTACATTGTGAAACAGAGATAGTAAAACTCTTTGATATACTTTACTCTAGATTGAGTCTGACTGTCTAGTTGATTCTCTAGAAAGTGTATTGGAGTAAGTCCTCTCAGATTGCCAAACGAATTGTTGGGTGTGGTTGTTAGACCCCCGCATTTTCACTTTTTTTGGTCTTCCGGGATCTCAGAACGATATAAATGTTTTACACAAATCGTCTTTGTTTGAAGATTTAAAGTATGGAATTAGTCGTCAGGTAAATTTCACTATCAACGGGAATCGCTACACTCATGGTTATTATCTTGCAGATGGAATTTATCCAAAATGGTTAACTTTAGTTCAAGGTTACCGTCAGCCACCTTCTGGTGAAATGGGTCGTTCATACTCATATTTCAATAGTAGACAAATGGAACTGACAAAGGATGTGGAACGGGCTTTCGGAATTCTGAAGCGGAAGTTCACCATCAATTGAGGGCCTTGTCGTGGTCTAAGTTCTCGTGAAATGCACAAGACTATGCTGACTTGCATAATTATGCATAACATGGTAATTCAGGAAACTCGTCGTAATAAGAATTGGACGAACCATGAAGATGAATACTTAAGGCCTGAGATTCAACCAGAAAGAGAATTTCCTAGAAGGAACTATGCGCAAATGACTAGTCACATTGATAACAAAACTTTGTATAACAGGTTAAGGGAAGATCTCAGAGCGAATATGTGGGCTGAGTTTGGAAGAGATGGAGGGAAAATTGAGTAGTGTTGTCAAGTTCAGTTTTAGTTGTTTAAGTTTAATTGTTTGTTTCATAGTTTTGTTTTGAAGTTGTTTGGAATCGTTTTAAATTTTTTACGGTTTTTACTAGAAGTAGCGGTCTAGACTCAATCGCTAGCAGCCTAGTCTCAATCGCCAACAATACTTATAAATACATACCACTTCATCCATTTCAAAAAATCACACCTTCACTTAAAAAATTCCCCACTTCATCCATTTGAATATCATACCTTCACTTAAAAACCTCTCTACTTTCTGGGTAATTTATGGATGATCCTAGATTTACTGAAGATGAAGATTTATCTCTTTGTAGAAACTATGTAATATATTACAAGAAGAGAGGTGAAGAACGACGGATGAATGGTTTACCCAGTATGAGTTATTGGGGTAAAATTCATGATGCCTTCTGCACGGAGACATGTAATCTTCATAACCGGGATCGAGCTGCTTTGTTTTGTCGATTCATGACTATCAAAAAAGATCTTGTGGGTTTTATAGCTATGAGAAGGATTGTCAATCCATATCGTCTTAGAGGTGACACCAATGCTGAATAGGGAATACGAACTTGAAACGAGTGGCGAAGACGGAAAGGAATTTTTTTTTAATACGAAGCGCATTACCAAATTCTTAAGGAGTTTCTAATAACTCGTATGAGATGTTAGTCTTAAGTTTAGTTTTAGTCTTAAGTTTAGTTCTAATGGATGTTCTCAAGTTTAGTTTAATGTAATGAAAAAAGTATTACAAAGTTTTAATGTAACGAAAAACTAGTACAACTTCATTCATCATAACCGAACTACTACATCTTTTTTTTGATAACAAAACTACTACATCTTCATTAAAATTAAAGCTGATACATTAATTAATTAATTAATTAGCACTACTTCATCGTGGTCTTCATCATCCTCATCTCAGCTTGACCTCCAAATTGTTTTTCTAAATTTCTCTTGTTTCGTTTTTCTTCCAACTCCTCTGCTAACCTGTCCATCTCCATCTCCCATACCATAAATTGTCTGGGGGTCATTGCTGAGGTGTTTGCATTTAGAATCTTATTCTTGTCATAGTCTGAAATAAATTTCTCTTGAGTTTGTCGATATTTTTTCATCTCCCTAGTCAAGAACTGTCGGTCTATTGCTCTTTGTTTTTCGACGGTCTTCTGATGATCTATTAAAGTATCCAAAAAACCTTCACTTGCTTCACCTTCTTGGGAAGTTTTTCTCGCTGCTCTTGCAGCGTTTCCTCCTAATAATTTTATCTTAATCGTTGAAATTCAAGTTGGAATTGTTTTTTGTTGTGGTTTCTGGTGAAGAAAATGGATTCTTCGGAGGGGGATGAGAAGTTTGAGATGGTTGTGAAACTGCTGTTGAAGGAGAAGAAGTGCATGGTAAACTTGAAGGTACATTCTGCATGTTTGCTAACACTTCTGGATTATATTTAGGCAACACTTTCAAAATATGATAACAACTTTCATACCCAAAATTTTTCCCATGTTTGTGGTGCCAATCATTTCGACACTTTCGTTCGACATCAACATCGACAAGACCGCTCGCTCGAGCATGAGCAGCTTGCATTATAGCAGCAACATACAAGGCAACTTGGGCATTGATTACAACGAAGCGACCGGACAATCCATTTGCATCACGATCGTTGATGTTCATAGTTTCATCACGAAATTTAGCAAATATGTTATCCGACAACTTGGTAGATTGTTGTTGGGCACCATCGACACTATCTTGTGCAAAGAACACATAATTTCTGCAAATGCTTTCATCTTCAGCTAAGGTAAATTTTGGACCCCTAATCTTCTTATTTTTAGTCAATTGAGAATTAGATTGAGACATATTAAAAAAACTACACAATACGAGTGAATGAAAGAGTTGGATGATAAAATTTGTTTTAGATTTTAACAACAAAACTAGTCATAAAACCCCAAGGTGACCAAACTTGTGGTACAAAAACCCCACCAAATGTTGGGATTCATTAAAACTCCATCTTAAACTAAATTGATACGAAAACTCCGAATTTTAAAAAATTGATACAAAAACCCCAAATTTTAAAATTGGTTTCATCAAATTCTATGAGGTTTCATCAAAATCTTTTGGGTTTTTGTGTTACTTTTGTTTTTTGGGGTTTTTGTGTTACTTTTGTTTTTTGGGGTTTTTGTGTTACTTTTGTTTTGACGGGTTTTTTTGTGGATGGATAGTGACACCTTTGGGGTTATAACTCGCGAAAATGATAGAGAAGAGAAGGTGTGAGTTAAAATGGAATTGGAATTTGGTATCTATAGGGGGGATATAAACCGCTGGCGATCTAAACAAAGCCGGCCGGTGAAACTACACCGAGAGGTCGAGACTCGACCACTCAGTATAAACTTGACCTGGCCTGGCTAAGTGGCAAATTTGCCACTTTGCCATGCCCATAACGGATGCAAAAGTGGCAAAACTGGGGCTTTGCCATGCCCATAGGAACCAGCCTAAGAAAGAAAAAAAAATAGAATTTTGTTGTAAAAAAATACATAAGACACCAACTTAAGATCTGGAGATTTCCTATTTTGTTAGATTTTTCATTTTCCATTAATGAAAGCGGTCGTGCTAGGCACCACGCTAATTAATCGCTACTTGCTCGCACTCCAAAGTGGCAAGTGATTGTGGCGTTTTGAGTCAGCTTTTTTTAAACACGTCACCGGTCAAATATTATAAGGAGAGAAATTAAACCAAATCCCCACCGTATATTTCCAGAGTAAAGAATTGAAAAACAGAAATGGGGAAGATATAGAAGAAGCAACGAAAATGGTGAAATCGTTAATAGTGAGATTCCACTGAAATCAGCGACAGAAATATTTGCTTTTAAGCCATATCTTGCCGAAGATCATGTAGCCATGGATAAGTCGGATCCATCTCTTGATCAAGCAAAAAAAGGGAAATAACAAAAAAAAAAAAAAAAATCCCCAAATCACTCTCTGATGAAGAAAGAGAAGATGTTGCATATGAACTCAGACTACTCAATGACCTCAAATAATTTCATTTTCTTGATTATTATTAATAATAGTTGATGTTGCATACTGGAATTGATGGAATCACATGATTGTAGAACATTAGTTTCAAAAAAACATGATTGTAGAACATAAATTATCTATTTCTAACATGTACAATATAACTTAACTTCTGCAAAAAAAGGAGCGGAAAAATATCAGATTTTGTTATAATTAAAATCAATGTTTGATTTTATAATTTTTTTATGGTGCATTTGTTTGTGTTTTTGCTGCTGTTTTTGTCAGTTTTATGGTGCATTTGTTTGTGTTTTTGCTGCTGTTTTTGTTAGTAATAATGATTTGAAGATGTTGGTGTGGGATTTGAAGATGTAATATGTTGGTGTGGGATTTGAAGATGTAATTCACTTGAAGATATGAATCTCTAATGTTGGTCAATCATGCTGGGGAAGAAGATGAATCTCATAGCTGGTCTGGTTTAATGGATAATGCAAGGAAATGTATTGAATTTGAAATCTCATTATGAATTTTAATTATCTGAAATCAAATTATGAATTTTTATAAAACAGAGGAAGTGAAATGGGAGAGGAGGGGAAATTAAGCAAAGGATTTTAGATCTAAATCTTTGATTTCAGATAATTAAAGATTAACTTAGAAATATCGGTGGTCGAAAACTCTCGAAATAGATTAACGTTTTCGATTTCAGCTTCTCTCCTTGAACCCACCAACTGGTGATGTGTTGAAATTGAAAATCCAAGTCACGGCCAGATCCGCTTTGCCACGATGGAAGGCGTGGAACTAGCGTGAATTTAGCTAGTTTTCTATCATTTTCCTAATGAAAGTATAATTTCTCATTTTTTGAGCAAAAAGAAGAAAAAGTAATATAAATAAAGAAAAGGATGATCGAACTCAAAGCCTCGGCTCAATTTAAGTGAGACTAGAAAGAATTTCACTCCCGACTTTTTGGAGGATGCCAGAATTGTACCCTGAATACGATTTCAACTAATAAAACAATCAACCTCACTGTCCTTTCGATCTGATTTGTTCGAGCCCACCCATGAAGGGTCTTAGTGGTTTAGGAATCACTACAGAACCATCTTCTTGCTGAAAATTTTCTAATAAACATACTATCATCCTTGGAACTGCACATGCTGTAGCATTAAGTGTGTGTACAAATTGGGTTGTGCCTACATTAGCCTTCCCCTTCTTAGAATTTGATGATGTTTGTTCTGTTGAAGGTCGAAACCGGATACCCAAACGCCGGCTTTGATAGTCTGTACAGTTGGACGCACTTGAAATCTGGTTCAATCAAGGTTGTATTAGGAACCTTACAGAAGTCCAGGACACTAAAAATTTGAACCTCACCAATGGGATATTTTATGTAGACGTACCTCGCCATAGCGTCCTAGACCTGGCATCCACGCCTCAACATCAAATTTGCGATAGGCAGGTGCGCCCAAGTCCCCTGTTGCCATATCCAAGGTCCTACAAGCAAATAAATGAAACAAAAGATAACATTATGAAATCATAATATACCAAGAAAATCATAAAAAGGGATGCATGCTGGTTGTACTTGAAATGAAGCCCAAGTGACGAGAAAAGGTCCTCCTCAATTTCAATAAGCTCTTGGTGAAAGGAATCACTGTCCTCTGGTCGGCACAAGATGAACATCTCTACCTTGCTGAATTGATGCACCCGATAAAGACCCCTGCAAAGACATATTGCCACCCCGTTTTATGCAATACCAAAAATCTTCCAAATGAAAATAAACTGTTGAAACAAGTCAGCTTGAGCAGGAAACCACAACTGAGTATATTACCTTGTGGCAGAACCAGCAGCACCAGCCTCAGTGCGGAAGCAATGTGAGTAGGCAACATATTTTAAGGGTAACTGAGAATCAGCAAGAATGGAATCCATATGAATACCTCCAACTGGAATCTCTGCAGTTCCGATAAGGCATTGATCACTGTCCTCAATAGAATAAACCTGTCATGATAGAAAACATTCAGGTGTAATTAGCAATGACAGATCATTATGAGAGCATATCAGGAAGTCAGTGGAGATGGTTACAACGCTGACTAATAACAGCAGCAATGAAATAGAGCATTTTGGAAATAAACTTAGCCTTAAAGAATGAGAGGGGGCTGAAATTTTTTAACAATTAAACAACTGATGCCAATTTAAGATCTTTCTAACAATGCATGTGAAAACACAACTACGAACCTGTGTATTTGTTCCACGAGGTTGGAAGCCACATTTTTCGACAAGAGACGAGCGTACAATCTCTGGGGTAGTTATAGGTGTAAAACCCCTTTTCATGGTTTCAGCAATTGCCCAGTTTGTCAGGCCCATCTCCAGCATTACTGCTTCATTCTTTAGATAGTAAAATTTTGACCCGCTGACCTGCACATAGGATATGCACTTCAATGTTAAATTGTCAAATCTGCACATGTTATAAAATTAAACAAATTAATTTGAAGTCACCGTTCAAGATTATCTTTAACCTTAGAATAAATTTTTGCATTATGACTTGAATCACAGGGGTACCAAAACAAGCAAGAACAAATCTCATATTAAAATAAGGAAGGTTCAGAGGCTAAGCCCTAAAGTGAAACATGCTAGAATTTGATTTCACTAGGAGTGAATGTTGCATAACTCATTAGATATCCCCTATGTAACAATCACACGTGTACAAGAGTTCGTGTCCTTGACACAGTGACCTATACACACACACGGGAGTTAGGATTAGGTTGATGTTATGTTCATTCTTTATAGGGAAACGAAACAGCTACATCCATGTTTATATTGCAGAAAAAGGCAGCTAATCTCGTCTTCTTCTCTTTCATTTCTTTCTTCTTCTACTTTTTCAAGCTTCATTATTAAAACTAAGCTGCAAGAATAGTTAAGTTAACAACTAGCAGATCTGTTGCTGTGTCCAACACGTGACAGGAAATTTTGAAAAACAAAGTGTCATTGTTACACAGGATATCCTCGACACCTTAGATGAACAGAAAGGGGTACCTCAGAGGCTGCGTCAAAATCAAACAAATCTAGCTCTTTCCCAAGTTGTACATGATCTTTAACAGGAAAGTCAAACTGGCGTGGACTACCAACCTACAGATGAAAAAAGTGGAAAGACATAAGAACATTGTAACAACTGAAGGATATTAGTACATAGATACACAAAATACCAAACCTCAGTTACCGTTTTTCTTAGTCCAGAACAATCTTCTCCTCCTATAGGAACATCTGGATGTGCCATATTTGGTATGCATTGTGCTTCCTTCTGAAGCTTCTCTGTAAGTTTAAGAAGATCTTCTTCCAATGTCAAAAGTCCTTCCTTCAGAATTTTTCCTGCGCAGGTATCATTTCTCAGTAAAACAATCGAGACCTGACTATAAAATATATACCACCAAGCTCTTACCTTCTTCTATGAGTTCCTGGCGTTCTGACGGTTCTAATTTCCCTTTCATTTTATTAGCAACAACATTTCTTTCCCCTCGGAGCCGTTGAACTTCCTGTCATCTGTGCGCAAAAATTAGGTACAATAATTTCAACTCTACCAACAAATTCAGATCTTCTATGGCAGGATGCAAAATATGATGGTGGCAGTTTTGTAGGATTTGGCATAGAGAGAGAGCAGAGAGGATGCACACACAGAACAAATTAGACTACATTTCTGTAAACTCGATGCAATTTTCATTAATGAAGAACTATGCCTTTTATAGGCTACAAAACTTAACAGAACTCCCTATTTAGACTCGACTAACAAGTGCACGTTGCACGTCTAACTCCTAACTACTAGGACAACATTAACATTTACCGACATATTCCATAGTTCCACTATCAGGTTAGTGACTGACTAGTTGCTACACAAATAATACTTTTGACTAAGTCCTAAGACTTTGTCTAGCTGTGTAGTTTGAGTTCAATTCAAACTCCAACAAGTTTCACCACATACCACCGTCCATTTAAACAGCTGCATTGCATCAAAAATACGACTGAAGATCATTCTACACATTAGACTACAGTTTGTTTGAGGACAGAAAAGAAATGCGACTTTCATTTACCAATCTACCTATAATTACATAAACCACACTGCCGATAGGTATAATATTCAATGATTTTAGAAGATTATCACTAGAGAGAAGATTTTTCATGAAAATAAAGAACCCCCAAATCCGTGCAAATGAAAAGAAAGGCAAAAACCCTAACCTTTTGAAGATTGAGTGATCTCTCGTACAAATCAAGAACAAGGTCCAAATCAGCAACCGAATTTCGACTCTTAATATTGGAAGCAACTGCATCTTTATTATCACGAATCCATTTGAAATCAATTGTAGCTTTCCATTGATAAGGTTTGGCAGTTTCTTTCTCGTCTAGAGTTTGACCGGCTGGAACTGAAACCGCTCTAGTAAGAAAAGGAGGGTATCTATGATTTTTGGTCAAGTGATGAAGAGAATGTAAAGTTAGGGTTTTGGGTGGTGTTGATAGAAGAGGTAAAGTAGGTCTTAAAATTGAAGAACATGACCAAAATTTTAGGGTTCTAAGTGTTGCACCTCCTAAACAAGTATACGAGAAAGCCATGAATGCAACCTTCAAGATGGGAGGAGAGTATAGACTAGAGCGAAAGATTTAGCCCGCCGTAGGACTCTGTAAGGGTCGACACTCGGGATGGATAGTGAGTGGGACTGTGAGAGAGGCAGAAAACAAATTTTATTTATCTCCTTACCATAGTCGAGATTTTCCTCCGAGCCAACACAGTAAAGCTAGCATGGCACCGGGGAACCTTATTAGTCTCATCTGTATCCAATCCACGATAGACCGAATAGTTAAGTCGGATTAGTTATAATCTGCATTATGGTTTGATTATGGCATGTTTTGTACTCGCTTAAGGTCTGGGGTTTTTGAATCCGACGAACAGCTGTTGTACTCTAAAATTAAACATGAATAAACAAAACAAAATAGAACTAGGTTTATACCCCCACAAATCGATCTCCCCGAGGATGTTCCTATACTTCCTCTGCCTGATTTTACTTGGTGATACAATACTTCGAAATGGATTGCCTTTAGGAACAATATAGTGCACTAAGAAAAAAAAACATTGAACGTCAATTGATCAAGTGATTCATGACAGTTCATAAGAATCCTGAAGGATTCCTCCGTACACAAGAATTGAGAATGACATTTATAATACAAAACCATGAGTCTAGACCTCTCAACCTGTAAAAAGTATTTGAATGACGAAAGTAATCATTACATTGTGACAAACTTACAAAGGTGCATAAAATTTTGAGCAGAAAGGTTGTGAAAGAGTAATTGTATGTAGCTTGGATATTCCTATACATCAAAGGAGCCTCTGATACCTTCAAGGCTTTCTCCCATTGATATCCTGCAAGGGTTCAGATCAAAATGAAATCAAAACTTTATGCCTAGTTCTCCAATAAATAGGTCTTTAATGGATCAAAAATAAAATATATTCAACCAAGATAGGACATAAACAAATCTTAGGAGAAGTTACGTAACAGTATCAGTACCAATGAGTATTGTAGGTAGGCAAGGAAGTACCCACCATTGTTACTGAAGACCGAATTACAGAAAGAAAGAAAGAAAAAAAGAACATATGGATCCATATGGGCACCTATGGTTAGTATAAAATTACAGTAAGGATGAGAGCGCGACAGACGATATGACCTTTTTCTCAACAAAACATAGTAATCAATATGTTGCATCCAACTAAAAGAGATGAATAACTTAGAGAATTAATATCAAAAAGAAGTGCTCAATTGAGTCACCTCCATGAAAAACTATTGCTGGTGCCTCGAGCTTTAACTAGTATGGTACGGCTCTTAGCAACACAGATATGATAAACTTAGCATGCGAGTCTAAGCTAAAAGATAATAATCAGGTCAAGCAAAGGTGAGAGAAATGGTTATCTGTGTTAAAGTAGGTCAAGGGATACAATTAATGCATCGATACATCTAAGCCTCCAAAGTGATGAAAGCTACAGATACATCTAAGCCTCCAAAGTGATGAAAGCTACAGATACAGTTTAGTATCGATGTGTAGCATTAGGAACATAAACAGCTATTTGTTCCCATTTATAACCATCCCTGGGTAAAAGAGGACAAAAGCACTTCAACTCTCAATCATCTTCACATGTTACTGTTACTTTACTAAAGATACAACTTTGTAATTTTAAGATACTTCCCAATCATGAATTGACAGTTTACAATTCCATCATTGATAACGTGGTACTTTAATAAAATTCAAGTATTTTAAACCATCACAGTGTGGTCTAGCTAGCGGTGGTATTTGGAGTAGCAAAGATCGTTCCCATTCAACACAAACTGCCACTTCAAATTTGGCAATACTAAACTCCCTTCAAAAAAATTGATGTCCCACACTTTACATCTTCATTTCAAGTTATCGCTATTTGCTACTAAAGAGTATGATGTCACAAAGAACATATATGTTTTGACTATCAGTTTGCATCTGTGAACTAATCTTTATATTGAACATGAAAATTTAGGTGTTTCATAGGATCTAAATTTGATTGACAAAGAGTTACTGGAGTAAGAGTTCACTAGTCAATTATCGAAACCAACAAGTACATAGACCTTCTATGAAGTTTCATATCCAATTGTGTCAATTCTTCACCACATAACAAAGATCTAAACAGAAACCTAATCCATTACCACGATTCTAGACTTGGAACTTGATTTCAAAAAGGAAAGAGAACATGGACAGAGCAAACAAAATTGGAAGTACTGTGCTAATATATATACCTGTGCATGCAAAACTTGTACTCTTGACTTCTAGCATAATCCTTCTCTCCTTCTTCCAGCTGAATACGGAAAAGAAGAACGAATCAACTCCGAAATTGTTAAATCCTTAGATTAGTATTACCCTAACTAAGACAAATAAAGAGCTAATCATCCAAAAACAGATTCCTCATTTAGGATTTTAAGCAATCCACAGTGCAAAATATCACAAATTGATCAATAAATAAAAGTGCATAACAACCACAATCAATTGAATTTCAAACTTACCGGATCGCTTTCGTAGACAAGCTCGTAACATTGAGGAGACAGACATTTCAATGCACAATTTTCTTTCTCTATCATTGATGATTTACACTTCCAACCCCACAATCCACTGCATAAATATAAATGAATCTATAAAACGCTGCAAAAATAGAATTAAAAAGAAGGGGAAGATTGGGGATATTTTTATTAGTTAATACCTTTCGATATCTGCATAACATATGTTCTTCTTCTCTTTGACCTCACTTTCAGTTATTGGACGAGGGGATTTCTTTGCTAGGGTGGATGTGAATGTCAAGAAACAGATCACTACGAAGAAAAATATGTAGAAGGGATTTTTTAGGGGTTTATGAGAACACTCTTTCGCCATGGAAATCACTTGCTGATTGAAGTGTAGTTCATGAAAATACCTAAAATGACGCCTCTCCCCACTTGTAAATGGGCCCGGCGAGGATTTTGATATTTCTGCCCAAACCTGTGCGGCACAAAGTGTATTGGACAAAGGGGTGAGCATGGGCCGGTATGGACCCGTTTTCGCCTCATCCGCATCCAATCCATTGCACTACGGATTTCAAATTTGGCATCCGCATCCAATCCATATCCAACGGATTTGCATCAAATGGATGCACGGATGGACGGATTGGATGCGGATAATCCAATGGATTTGTTTTAGTTAAAATTTATAGTAAAGAAAATAAAGCTACCACATATGACTCCTTATAAAACCTACATATCCTATATATGTATACAAATATAAAAATGTCATGTACAACACCCCAAGCAAACATCTTAAAAATTCCTAAATGATCCGTAGTATTTTCTAGAACTATATAAATGCCCTTAATTTAACGAATATGGATGTCCAACGGATTTTCAAGGTTACATCCGGGCCCGATCCGTTATCCATTGGATTTCAAAAATTACATTCGCATCCAACCCATTAACGAACGGTACGGACATCCATCCGCAAATGAACGGTTGGTCCCGGTTAAATCCGCGGATTACGGGCCAAATGCTCACCCCTATGGACAACAACATATGGTAGGAATAAGATACTTGTTATAGGGCCTATGGCCCATGGATGTGCGGTCCATTAGACTACTAGGGTTTTCCCTTCTACTTGTATAAATAGAACACTAAACCTATGTAATGGGGTTCCCCTCTCTGGTTAATGAAAAATCCTTCTCTCTTTTCTCTCTTTCTTATTATCACTACAAAACGTTATCAGCACGAGCCCTAACCCTGCTGTAAAAAAAAAATAAATAAAAAAAAATCGGTCATCATCAAATCATTTTCGGAAAAGCACGGTCGTCGGTTTGGATTTCGTACTTCTCTTTGTTTCTGTTTTCAATCCTATCCTAAAAAGGAATGTCATCCTCAGAAGAGATTGAGTGCCTAGCTGATAGTGGCACCACACACACTATTTTAAGAAATAAACAATTATTTGTTGACTTAATTCCTTATAAATCCTCTGTGACTACGATGATTGGATCATCACAGGTGATCATTGGGCGAGGTAATGCTCAATTTTTGTTGCCAAATGGCACAATGATTAAAGTCACTAAGCTCTATATGCACCTAGAGCTAACCGTACCTTGTTGAGTTTCAAAGATATCCGTGCAAATGGTTATCACTTGGAAACTCACTGTGAAAATGGAATTGAATATATAAATATTATCTCTAATACATGTGGAAGAAAACGCATTTTAGAGAAATTAATGAGTCACTCTAGTGGTCTGTACACTACTATTATTCGGATTATCGAATCACATGTTGTTACCAACGATGAACTGTTGAATGGTGACTTATACAAGCTTTGGCACGACCGCTTGGGGCACCCCCAGTCGTGATATGATGATCCGTGTTTTAAAGAACTCACACGGACATCCTTTCTTTCGAGTGAAAAGTAAAATGAGACAAAAGACGATTCTAACGCAAAGTAACAACGTCTTCCAATACTTTGCCATCTAAAGCAATCGATGTGCAACCTCTTTCTCATTCCACTTCGTGGACTTTGTCAAAAGCACACCACTCATTTTGCAAAGCTTGTTCTTTAGCAAAGACAGGAGCGAGACCATCCTATGCTAAAGATACAAAACAAAACATTCCATTTTTACAAAGAATACAAGGTGATATTTGTGGACCTATACATCCAAAGTGCGGACCATTCAGGTATTTTATGGTTCTGGTAGATGCTTCAACCCGTTGGTCACACGTTTCATTACTGTCCACAAGAAATGCTGCCTTTGCAAAGCTCCTAGCACAAATTATACGTTTGAGGGCTCAACACCCCGATTATCCAATCAAGTCTATCAGACTTGATAATGCTGGAGAATTTACATCTAAAGGATTTGATGATTTTTGTATGTCTATCGGAATTGACATAGAGCACCCTGTACCCCACGTACACACTCAAAATGGTCTTGCGAAGCTACCATCAAAAGGTTACGAGATGATAGCTAGGGCATTGGTTATGCGTTCCAACCGCCTATTACTTCACTGGGGTACGCCATATTGCATGCAAAGATTACTTATTCGCTTTAGACCCACTATTAGCCAACCATTCTCTGCGTACCAGTTGGTAACTGGATATGAGCCTGATATTTCACATTTACGCATTTTTGGTTGTGCTGTATACGTGCCTATTACGCCCCCACAACGTACTAAGATGGGTCCCCAAAGACGATTAAGTATTTATGTTGGATATGAATCCCCAACAATTATCCGCTATTTGGAACCTTTGACGGGCGATCTCTTTACCGCTAGATTTGCGGACTGTCACTTTGATGAGACAACCTTCCCGTCGTTAGGGGGAGGTATGGAAAAGGATTTCCTAAAGGAACGACATGAATTGTCGTGGTGTGTCCCCACTTTGTCTCATCTTGATCCCCGCACCTCACAATGTGAAAGTGAAGTGCAAAGAATTATTGATCTTCAGAATGTGGCAAACTCAATGCCCGATGCATTCACTGATATTGCTAAAGTGACGAGATCACACATACCAGCTGCAAACGTGCATGCAAGGTTAGAAATCCCTAATACGGGAAAAGGCACCTTATATAGAGGTGCCAAACCTACACTTGGTGGAAGTGTAGCTGAGACCGTGGCTCCCCAAAGGAAAAGGGGAAGACCACCTGGTTCGATAGATACTCACCCGAGGAAGAAAGAGTGAGTAAGGCACAACCCGATCCATTTATCATCAATACAGATAATCCCTCTCATGAAATTGTCTCTGATTATAGTTATGTCCATGAATCAATACTGGAGGACGCTCCGATGTTTGAAATGATTCCAGAGAACAAAGAAATCTCTATGGATTATGAGAGTGCATACGTGTTGATGGAAAGATCCTCAACGCAGATTGATGATGTATTTTCAGACACTGTTGCTCAAGTGATCATTGAGCACGATGACATCGAACCACGCTCTATTGCAGAATGTCAAAAAAGAGCAGACTGGCCTAAATGGGAAGTTGCAATCCAGGAAGAATTAAATTCACTGGCAAAGAGACGGGTATTTGGTGCGGTAGTACTAACCCCACTAGGTGTAAAGCCCGTAGGACATAAATGGGTATTTGTCAGAAAGCGTAATGAGAAAAATGAAGTATTGAGGTATAAGGCTCGCCTTGTGGCGCAAGGTTTCTCACAACGCCCTGGAATTGATTATGAGGAAACATACTCTCCCGTAATGGACGTCATAACGTTCCGCTACTTAGTTAGCTTGGTAGTTTCAGAAGGACTTGAAATGCAGCTTATGGATGTGGTTACATCATATCTCTATGGGGATCTAGATTCAAAGATATACATGAAAGTGCATGATGGCCTTCCATTGCCCGAATCAAGTAACTCTAAACCACGGAGTGCGTTTTCGATTAAGTTGAAACGCTCACTTTACGGATTAAAGCAATCCGGGCGGATGTGGTATACCCGTCTAAGTGATTATTTGATTGGGAAGGGATATACAAATAATGAGTTATGCCCCTGCATATTTATAAAGAAAACGAGTTCCGGATTTGCAATTATAGTTGTTTATGTTGATGATATGAACATAATAGGTACTCTTGATGAAATAAGAGAAACCGCAAGCTACCTGAAATCTGAATTTGAGATGAAAGATCTTGGGAAAACTCGGTTTTGTCTAGGACTTGAGCTAGAACACCGAGCCATGGAATACTAATCCACCCGATCTGCATATGTCCATAAGATACTCAGGCAATTCAATATGGACAAGGTGCATCCTGCTAGCACTCCCATGATTGTTCGAAGTTTAGATGTACAAAAGGATCCATTTCGTCCAAAGGAAGATGACGAAGAGGTATTGGGAGCTGAAATTCCCTACCTAAGTGCAATAGGCGCATTATTGTACTTAGCGCAATGTACTCGACACGATATATCATTCTCGGTGAACTTGTTAGCTAGATATAGCTCGGGCGCCAACGCAGCGTCATTGGAATGGTATAAAGAATGTATTTAGATACCTTAAAGGAACCATTGACATGGGTCTATTTTATCCCTATGAGGACGAAAGGAGGATTGCTAAAGCAACCCCTACACCTTTGAAACCCCAAATAATGTTTTGGTTGGTTTTGCTTTGATCTTTGGTACCTCTCGACCCACATAAAGCTCGATCCCAAACTAGTTATGTATTCACCATAGGGAACACGGCAATATCCTGGAGATCGACCAAGCAAACTCTTGTAGCTACCTCCACGAACCACTCGGAGATCATTTCCTACATGAAGCGGTTCGTGAGTGTATATGGTTAAGGTCTATCATTACACATATTCGAGGGACTAGTGGTTTGAATTCTACCACCAAGAGCCAACATGCATTTATGAAGATAATGCAGCTTGTATCGAAAGAGATGAAGCAAGGATATATCAAGGGTGATAATACGAAACATATTTCACCAAAGTTCTTTTACAATCAAAGAACAACAATGCCTCTTAAACATTCAAGTCAACAAAGTACCGTCTGATGAGAATGTGGCAGACTTATTTACTAAGTCACTTCCTAAGTCCTTATTTGAAAAGCACGTAAAGAGTATTGGACTAAGGAAAATGTCCGAACTCCCTTGATTGCAATCCGGGGGAGATGCCGACATCATGGGGAGTATCTAATGATATGATGTCGACATCAGGGGGAGTGTTTGTTGAACTCTTTTTCCCTTTACCGAGTTTATTTTATCCCAATGGGTTTTGTTACTCGGTAAGGTTTTTAATGAGACAACAACAACACCAGGATTATGACTCCCCAGTTGAGATTATCTTTTTCCCACAGGGTTTTTATATTTTAGGATTTTCTGAAGAGAAGTGGCCAGCTTTATCAACACGTTGTACTCTTTTCCCTTCGTCAAGGTTTTGTCCCATTGGGTTTTCCTTGTCAAGGTTTTAACGAGGCAACACATTGAAGTTCCGCTTTTGAACCGCACAAGGAGGAGTGTTATAGGGCCTATGGCCCATGGATGTGCATTCCATTAGACTACTAGGGTTTTCCCTTCTACTTGTATAAATAGAACACTAAACCTATGTAATGGGGTTCCCCTCTCTGGTTAATGAAAAATCCTTCTCTCTTTTCTCTCTTTCTTATTATCACTACAAAAATACTATCTTTGAAGTTGGTCATTTTTTCCAAGATTGCTAATAGGGTGTACCAAATTTCTTAGGGGTATATACCAATATGCATATAGGACAAAATACATATTGGTAAGGAATTGGTACACCCCAAGCTATTTGGTACCCCTATTAGCATCCTTGATTTTCTATCCTGGGTTAATTCAATTTGTGTTTGTCTCACACTCAATCCAAGAATTTATTTTATTTTATTTTTGAAAAAAAGTAATTAATATTTTTTTTTGAAATAAAGAAAGATTTTATTCAACTCAAACAAAATTTACAAGACCACACCAAGCAAACATGTAGACTACAGACTTCCAGAGACAAAGCAACAACATATTACAAGCACTTCTAACACCAGAGGAAAACTAGAATTCCAAACCCTTAGCTTTATACTCCATCATCTAATTAAGAATAAACTCTGGCGGAACTATCTCCCACTGATTACTACATTTATTTAAACGGGCATATTTAGCTAACCCATCAGCAACTCTATTACACACTCTTTTAACAAATCTAACATGTACTCGAGACATCTCTCTAAAGATGTTAATACATTCATTAAGAAGTTGTTGATCTTCCCACCTTATACAGTCACTTTTATGACATTCCACAGATTTCAGAATAGCCTGATTATCACCTTCTATCTGAACTTGATTGAGCTTTTTGATTTGAATCCAATGCAGTACCTGATTTAGAGCCAAAACTTCTGCCTGGTCTACATCTCGTATCCTGCTTGTCCAGGCCAAGGCTTCCAGGAAGTCTCCTAAATGATTACGAACCACCACAGAAAAACCAGCAAAGTCGGTATTCTTTTTTTTTAAGCATGCATTTTATTAGATTAAACCGAGATTACACGTGGGTATGTTATGCCCATAGAGTCTGATAGTACAATAGAACTTATAGGTGGGGGTATTACATTGTCCCACACTGTTGTGGTGAGCTTCCTGATAGAGCAATCATCTGCCGCTCGATTTGCCAGACCGTCTGCTGCTTGATTTCCTTCTCTGTAGACGTGCCTAATGGTATATTGCTGAATTTGGGTAAACCTATGCTTGATTTCTGCAATCTGATTAGAAATATACCATGGGGCATCAGTGTCCGAGAGTAGAAATCTCATTAAATTCTCTAAGTCCGTTTCGAACTGAACTTTTGTCCACCCCCTTTCCGCCGTCGTTCTAGAAGCGATGAGCATGGCCCAAGATTCCGCTGCAAGTGCAGTGGTGATGCCCAGCGATTGTGCTATTGCTAAGTGTTATAGCACTGCTTGGTCGAACTCGCATGTGTTGCTATCTCAAACATGTTTGTCAATGTTATTGATCAAAACTATAAGAATGTGAGGAAGCCAAGAGTTGTTCCTTCAAATTCTCAGAAATTTTCTGGTGTTATTGAAGAGTTGAAGGAAACAAGGAAGGAGATTCAACAAATAAAGGTTGTTGTTATGAGAACTCTCGAAATTCAGAAGGCCCTGGTTCGACATCATTAGCCTAGAAGGTTTGTTGGAATTGACTCCTTTCTCCATGAACCGTATGTACCTATGACTATTGACGACAAGGAGTTCGGGGACGATAAAGAATTCTTCAGAGGTCTCAATGTCTAGTAAATCTTCTTATGAGAATTTATTTCTTGTGTTTTTTAGAAGAATAACTAGGGTTTGGAATAGCCATTATTGTGAGTTCACATAGCTATGTCCAACGATTTCATCTTCATGTTTTTAGATTTATTTATTTAAATTCTAAGTTTTTTTGGAAGATGCTTTTTGTAATTTTAATCTTTATGATTTTGTATATTGCAAATTGTTATGGGATATGTTGTTTACGTCCGTGAACCCGTGACTGTCCCATACTTATTCCAAATGTATCTCTATTACGTCGGTATGAAAGTATTATTAAAAAATAGAATGAAATTTTGACTTACAAAAGTTAAAGCCCTTTATGTCATTATTTGATTGAAGAAAGGATAAGACTTTTGTTTACAAGGATTATGTCTATTGTATATCATTGTGCAAATAGTGATGGAAAATAGAATGAATCCTTGTGTATTCCGCAGTATTGGTCGATCTCCGATCCACAATTTTTGTGCATATATTGTGTTGCTCCGTAAGTTCTCTTATGTCGAGCATGGCCAATTGAATTGATCAATTTTTGTGGTTAATTTAGTTGTGTATTCCAATTGAACTAACCATGGGTTCTCTTGTGGTTATTTCAATCGAATTTTTTGGATACAAATTCATGTTTTTCATGTGATTTGGTTATATCCAAAGAAATCCTTCTTTTCTTGTAAAAGCAAGGTCGCCTTTGTTGTTCCTTCGGGAATGACATATTATGGGGAAGAGTTCTTTTTGAACTTGTGCTTAATTGCCAAATCTTTGTGGGGAGTGCGGCTGTGGAATATTATAGGGGTTATCTTGTATCTTTATAAACTCCTTGATGAATGCATTTAGCTTCGGCTTTATGATGGCATCTAAATAAGTTGGTATGGTATTCTCTTTTGGTCATGAAGTATCTCTATGAAAATTTCATGAGGATCCCACTAATTTTCGTACCTTTGCCAATTTATATTGACAAAAAGGGGGAGAATTAATGTGTAGTTTCATACTACAAATACATATGGTTTACGGATGATTATGTAAGGGGGAGCGGTTTTCATGTTGAGATGAAGTATTGACTAAGGGGGAGTGATACATATCACCATAGTATTGTTGTCAAAGTTGTGATACAAATGGACTTTGATGCTGTGTAATAATACTATGACACTGTATAACAATGATTGAGAGCATTTGTTTTCTCATTGTTATCGCTACGGATCTTCAACAACTATAATGCTGAGTTGAACACGTTTGGAATCATGGAGTACTTGGAAGTGATGAAGTTAACGATTCGTGTTGAAGATGCCAAGGAGATCAAGCATTTGGATGAGAAGCTACAATTTTTAATTTGTAATCCATATGTATTGATAGTTTTGTCACTAAAATTGACAAAGGGGGAGATTGTTAGAGCACTGCTCGGTCGAACTCGCATGCGTTGCTATCTCAAGCATGTTTGTCAATGTTAGTGATCAAAACTATAATTCTTGATTTCTAGCCTATTTATAGATGTCTCGGACTAGGACATAGATTGTGTAGTTGAGCTTAGTTTTCACGGAGTTCATCATTTGAAGACGGAGAACTACTAAGGGGAGCTTGTGGAACTTCATCGACAAAAGGTATGTGGAGACTTGAACTCATCTATCTTTTGGAAAGTCTATTTCTACTTTATCTCCTATATTGAGACATAAGTCGTATTACGATATAGTTTTCTATATACACATTTGAGATTTCGAGCTGAGTTTATATCGCTTACATATTTCTCGAAATATATGTTGGAAAGCTTTCGCTTCGACCAAGTTCATCTTATATCATGAGAAAATTGCCGAGTAACATCTTACATGGTTTGTGTGATACAATCATTTGGTGTAGACTTGGAATGTTTCGATAATGATTATTTCAATATCTTGAAAATTGCTTTGATGCTAATAGTGTGTGAAAACGGCTATTGTCATCCTCTAAGAATATTTCAATGATTGAAATAAAGAGCTTAAATTCATGTAACCATCTTTGGATATAAGCATATAGTGTGTTCGCACATTTGTGTATAAGTCCAAAACCGGGAACCAAATGTATACATACTTGTATGTGTACGAAATGGTTGATGGAGACTAGCTAAGTATGCGTATACGCATACTGGCAGAAGTTCACGTCCGTGAATTTTTGCTGAGTTTGGAAATCAAAAACCAACTCAACCAGTTACCAAAGTATGCGTACCCGTACGCGTACTGGCGAAAATTTCACGTCCGTGAATTTCTGCTGAGTTTGAAAACTAAAACAAACTCAAATCCGGTTACTTAAGTACGCATACTTAAGTGTGTTACTTTTCTAAAATCGGTTGTACATGAACCTAAACATTTATCAATAAGGAATGTAATCTTTGTAAACCGTGGCTATAATGTTCATGTATTGATTCGAGTGAATCAAACCGATTTTGCTTCAATTGTGTTCTTGTATAATTCTATGAGAATATAGCAATTGAACAACTCTTTAACTAGTTTCATTTGAGTAATTTGAACTAGTTATGGTTAAGATGGGGGAGAGTTCTTTTTGAACTTGTGCTTAATTGCCAAATCTTTATGAGGAGTGCGGCTGTGGAATATTAAAGGGGTTATCTTGTATCTTTATAAACTCCTTGATGAATGCATTTAGCTTCGGCTTTATGATGTCATCTAAGATATGGTATTCTCTTTTGGTCATGAAGTATCTCTGTGAAAATTTCATGAGGATCCCACTAGTTTTCGTACCTTTGCCAATTTATATTGACAAAAAGGGGGAGAATTAATGTGTAGTGTGATACTACAAATACATATGGTTTACAGATCATTATGTAAGGGGGAGTGGTTTTCATGTTGAGATGAAGTATTGACTAAGGGGGAGCGATACATATCACCATAGTATTGTTGTCAAAGTTGTGATACAATTGAACTTTGATGATGTGTAATGATACTATGACACTGTATAACAATGATTGAGAGCATTTTGTTTTCTCATTGTTATCGCTACGGATCTTCAACAACTATGATGCTAAACTTATAACCTTTAGGATCATGGAGTACTTGGAAGTGACAAAGATTTTGAGTCATGTTGAAGATGCCAAGGAGATCAAGCATTTGGATGAGAAGCTACAATTTTTATCTATTTTGTAATCCATATGTATTGATAGTTTTGTCACTAAAATTGACAAAGGGAGAGATTGTTAGAGCACTTATCGGTCGAACTCGCATGCGTTGCTATCTTAAGCATGTTTGTCAATGTTAGTGATCAAAACTATAAGTTTTGATTTCTAGCCTATTTATAGATGTCTCGGACTAGGACATAGATTGTGTAGTTGAGCTTAGTTTTCACGGAGTTCATCATTTGAAGACGAAGAACTACTAAGGGGAGCTTGTGGAACTTCTTAGACAAAAGGTATGTGGAGACTTGAACTCATCTATCACTTGGAAAGTCTATTTCTACTATCTCCTATATTGAGACATAAGTCGTGTTACGATATTGTTTTCTTTATACACATTTGAGATTTCGAGCTGAGTATATCTCGCTTACATATTTCTCGAAATGTGTGTTGGTAAGCTTCCGCTTCGACCAAGTTCATCTTATATCATGAGAAAATTGTCGAGTAACACCTTACATGGTCCGTGTGATACAATCATTTGATGTAGGCTTGGAATGTTTCGATAATGATTATTTCAATACCTTGAAAATTGCTTTGATGCTAATAGTGCGTGAAAACGGCTATTATCATTATAGAAGAATGTTTCAATGATTGAAATAAAGAGTTTAGAATCTTGTAACCATCTTTGGATATAAGCATAGTGTGTTCGCACATTAGTGTATAAGTCTAAAACCGGGAACCTAAAGTATGCATACTTGTGTGTATACAAAAAGGTTGTAGGAGACTGGGTAAGTATGTGTACCCGTACGCGTACGGACAAAAGTTCACGTCCGTAAATTTCTGCTGAGTTTGAAAACAAAAACCAAACTCATCCGGTTACCTAAAGTACGCGTACCCGTACGCGTACTGGAGGAAAGTTCATGTCCGTGAATTTCTGCTGAGTTTGAAAACTAAAAAAAATTCAAATCCGGTTACTTAAGTACACATACCCGTACGCATACTTAAGTGTGTTACTTTTCTAAAATCGGTTGTACATGAACCTAAACATTTATCAATAAGGAATGCAATCTTTGCAAACCGTGGCTATAATGTTCATGTATTGATTCGAGTGAATCAAATAGATTTTGCTTCAATTGTGTTCTTGTATAATTCTATGAGAATATAGTTGAACAACTCTTTAACTAGTTTCATTTGACTCATTTGAACTAGTCATGGTTAAGATGAATAAGGTTGTGTTTATGGGTGAAAACTGTTTCTACTGGTTTTGGTAAATTTGGGTGTGTGTGGATGAGAAACGAATCTAAACCCTAAACAAATGCACTGCACGAGAGTGATTTTGATTCGAGAGATCAATCTATACAATTCTGGCCTAAACCAAGAAATGGTCGTTCCAGACTTGCTTCGGTCACAAAGTGAAGGATATGGGGTTGATCTTAGGGAGGGAAGCAAAGAAGGTGTTAAGATTGTGAAGGTGTTGGTTGTTTATGACTTGTATCAGAATGTTGAACTGGCTTGCACAATGTAAGCTATCAGTTCTGGATGTTTTCTGGATACGTGACAACACTTGGTTTTTTCTGTGTCGTTTGGAAATAGGTGAAAGACATATTTATACAAGTCATTGAGCGCAACTCTCATCTCCTAGGAAGTGGAGGAGGTGAAGTGATAGAGTAGTGGGGTCGTGTAGGAGTGTTGACTGTTACACGATCACACATTTACCCACTTCCCTCATCACTGTTAACCGTCCACCTTTTCCTGACACGTTCTTGTAATGGCGCGTTGCACGCTGTAAACCGCCAGACCAATACCCCAGTAAGTATCCCCCAGTTTGTGACATGCTTGATGTCTCGAATGAGCGGATCATGGGACCCACCGCAGGAAATAACATACGGTGCTAAGTTAAATAACTAAGTTATTTAAGAAATTGATATTCATGAAATATCGTGTATACTCGATGCATGTAATGCATCGAAAATAATCAATACGTATGAAGCATCGTTGTTTTAAAGCTTAACCGAATAAGTCGCGTATTAAGCGTCTTAAAATAGCATCACGTCCAACCATCTTCGAGTGATCGTTTGGAGGCCGCAAGGGCGAGCCATCCCCTGGTCGATCACTCCCTGCGGAAGAGTGGCGGACAATGATCATCAAGGTGCTTTATTGGCCGCTTAACCCTTAACCTAGTCTGTCCGACCAAGCTGGAAAAGTTGGACGGACGAGATGGTTTACGGCATATATCTACGACCGTTGATGAAATTTGGGGGTTTTAAGAGGTGCGCAAGCATCACTCTTTGGCTTGACCGAATTCAAGCATGGGCGTTATTTTTGGTGGGACCGACCGGGCATGCGTGTAGACGGCCTGCCGGTGTACATGTCCATACCGCTTTGTCTCATGAAGTCTTGATCTAGGATACTCAAATTGACTGGCAAAGATAAGTGGTCGTGATCGGTTGCGACAGAAATCCATTGCCGCAAAGGATTTAGAGGCTGCGTGACATGCCACCTTCGGGCGTGCGTTTCGAGGCGCTCGGCAATGGTTCGCCTAGGCCGTACGGTCACACACACAGGTGGGCCCACGATTATCATGTCGACATCCTTGGGACCTCTTGAGTCTATATCTACACCCTTCGTTTAGGTTGGCGAAGATGGATGGACGCGATCGAACTACGACAGATATGCATCGCCGCAAACCCTAATTAGGATTTTTAAACAGTCATGCACGCGTGACTTTGGCCAAACGATTTGGAAAGCCACGCTTCCCCTTTGGGAGGTCTCACCATGTGGGGCCTACGTTGGGCTGATGGTGAACATGTGTGCACCTTCCTGATGGTCCTAAGTTCGATCTAATCCATCCAAATAGGCTGGCTAAGTTGGATGGTTGTGATCAATTTAAGACACTAGTGGAATTCCGCGACCCTTAGAAGCATCACGCACGCCATGATTTGAGCAAACGTTTTTACTGCTCCATGGCCCAGCCGTGAGAAACCGATTGGGTATGGGGAGAATGGGCCCGCCAACGTGTGTGTTAGCGCTTCCCTAATCATTCATGGAATGATCTAATCCGTCCAACCAGGCTGGCGAAGTTGGACGGTCGTGATCGTTTTAAGACTTCCTTAAGCGGTCTATGTTCGATCGATTCTCAACAAAGCAGCACGGCCACCCTACTTAGGGTTGGCGTTTGATAGTGCTAGGAGATGTTCGTGTGATGCCCGACCGACTAGGGCATAAGTGGGCCCGCCGGTGGTCATCATGACAATCGCCTATTCTTGCCAGGGTTTGGCTAGGCTTGTTAAATTGTGCGGCCAACTTGTATGGCCGCGATCGTTTCTGAGACTGATATGGATAGTCTAGATTTCCCTTAAGGAAATTAAGTATGCTCGATCGGGCTAACCAAAGCGCGTCGATGCGAGACTCTCTCTATCAGAGAGTGATGTAACCTGTGTGAGTACTTCGTGCATGTCTCGATATTGGCACGGAGATTCATGCTACTCTGCTGAGAGTGAACACTCAGTCGTCATGTCATGCAAATAATGAGAGTTCGGCTGAGAACACAGCACGGAAAATACTAGGCAAATCATGCATTAATTATTAATGCTAGAATATTTGGGATTGTTGTTGCACGCACCATTCTGGGTGAATTTTGTGTATTTATTGAATTGCTTCGAATAAATAAAGTGGAGAGGTACTCATCACTTATCAAACGGCTTTACCCTTTGCAGGATGTCGGCACATCAAATTTGGTTTTACAACTTTAGCCCTAAACTAAAATCCACCATCAACAGGTTGATATGAGAGTAATCATATGGCTAACCTCGGTTAACTATTTGTGAACCAACATGGTGTACACGTTTAGGTACGGTTACATAAACCTAAATGAGGGTACATTTCATTTGTGTGTAACAAGCTAAGTTCGATCTAACGGTTAAAAGATATTAGCTTGGTTGAATCAGGTTTTTCATCTAACGGTGAATATTGAATGCTTTGTTACCAAGGTAACTTGGATTGCAAACCCTGATTTGAAAACTATGTAAAGAAGAGCTCTATCAATTGGGAAACCAAATCCCCACACCTCATGTGTGTTACTAGTTGCATAACTAGAGTCGATTCTCCTTTAACCTTAGGTTTCTTCTCGAGACCCTGTAGGTTAACGACTTGAAGACTTCATTGGGATTGTGAAGCCAGACCCAACTATTATCTTGTAGTTGCGTGATCTAATCTTTCTGTTTCTATCGTGTTGAGTACAATTGGAATAATTGACTCGAGATTTTATATCTCCGATAGGCAAGATAGAAAAGTAATCACAAACAACTTCGTCTCATCGTTTGTGATTCCACAATATCTACTTTTGCTAGTCGATTAAGATTATTGTGAGGTGATTGATAATTCTAGGCTGTTCTTTGGGAATATAAGTCCGGGTTATCGATTGGTTCCTGTTCACCTTGATTTATCAAAAGATGGAACAAAAACTCTTGGGTATTTCTGTGGGAGACAAATTTATTCAATCCTATAGACTTTTCTGTGTGAGACAGATTTGTCTATCAAGTCTTCGACTTTGGGTCGTAGAAACTCTTAGTTGTGGGTGAGATAAGCTAAGGGAATCAAGTGCGTAGTATCCTGCTGGGATCAGAGACGTAAGGAGCGCAACTATACCTTGAATCAGTGTGAGATTGATTAGGGTTAAACTACAGTCCAGTCCGAAGTTAATTGGTAGTAGGCTAGTGTCTGTAGCGGCTTAATACAGTGTGGTGTTCAATCTGGACTAGGTCCCGGGTTTTTCTCGCATTTGCGGTTTCCTCGTTAACAAAATTAAGTGTCTGTGTTATTTCTTTTCCGCATTATATTTTGTTATATAATTGAAATATCACAGGTTGTGCGTTAAGATCAATCAATTAGAATATCCAACCTTTGGTTGTTGATTTACATTGATTGACACTTGAACATTGGTCTTTGGTACTGTTCAAGTTGTCTCACATAATAATCAGGATCGCGGATTTTTATCTGTTTGATTTGTTGATTACATTGTGAAACAGAGATATTAAAACTCTTTGATATACTTTAATATAGATTGAGTCTGATTGTCTAGTTGATTCTCTAGAAAGTGTATTGGAGTAAGTCCTCTCAGATTGGCAAACGAATTGTTGGGTGTGGTTGTTAGACCCCCGTATTTTCACTAAGATTGTGCTTCCTCCCTCGTTTTTGCATATAATACCTGCTCCCGCTATTCCTGGATATCCCCTTGGTTGTTCGTGTTAATTTTGATCCAATCTGAGTGGGGTTTGATCCATCCCACAAATATTATTGATGTTGCTTGTCTTGTTTGCGCTGGGTTTGGATATGGTTGCATTCCAGGTAGTACTGGCAGTAGGTGGTTTTGAGCCCAAGTATATTCCTGCTGGAGTTTGATGGCCATTTGCATTATATTCATTGGATTTGGCTGTTGCTGGCGATAGACTGCATCGTTCCTTGCTATCCACAAGGACCAAAAATGGAAGCAGAAAGCCGTGATGACTGGGGAAGGTGCTTTTGTTTTTAGGAGTAGGGATACTGTCGTCTGATGGGGCAGTGAGGTGGGTATGGTATGAGTGGGGTTTTGGTTGTTTGTGAGGTGAGATAGTAGGAGGTTACAAGAATCAATGACTGTTCGACAATGAATAAAAATATGACCGGATGTTTCAGGACTAGAACTGCATTGAGGGCATAGGTCGGTGTTGGTGAGTTGGATGCGGTTGAGAAGGTTGAGGGTTGGTAGACCCTCATTAATTGCTTTCCATAAGAAAAGCTGTATTTTTGGGGGACACGGGAGTGTCCAGATGAAGGTAGTTGGTGGGAGGGGGTTTTGATGGGTTTGTGCAGTGTCGTTGATTAGGCAGTTGTATCCTGATGCCGTCGTATATTTTCCACTTTTGGTAAAAGGCCAAATGATCCTGTCTGGTTGGTTGTTCTGTGAGATGGGAATGCTGACAATTCGTTGAACTATTGGCTGGGGAAGCAGATTTAGCCTATCATGATTCCAGTTTCTTGTTGTCGTGTCGATGATTTCGGCAACCAATTGTATGAGATAGCATAGGGTTGGGTTAATGTTGTTATTGAATTGTGGAATCCAGTTTGATTGTATATGAATGTTTAATCCGTCTCCAATTTGATGGAAGAGATGATCTTTGAAGGTTGGTATCAACGATGCTAGTTGTCTCCATTGTGGGCTGGTAGATGACGGGAGGGGAGGGATATTTTCGAAAATGGGGTTATCTTTAAGGTATTTTGCATTGTATAATGTGGCTAATACGGAATTAGGTTTTTCGTGAATGTTCCAGATTCTTTTCATGAGAATTGCTTTGTTGTGTTCTTTGCTTCTGATGCCTAGTCCTCCCTGAGCTTTGGGTTTGTAAAGCTTGTCCCTTCGGGATAATTGAAACATCAAAATTTACATTTAACCAATCAAATGGAGGAGGTCTCCAACACAGATTATCACTTGTTTTTATTTTGGGTTGAGCAGATATAAAATTTCTAGACCTATGATGGATGCAGATGTTATGAGAATAACAAAAGTTAAGTATTTGTCTTATGAGTATCTCTGGAGACTGTATTTTATTTTCAAAAACTTTCATACATCTGCTCTTCCAGATGAACCATAAAGTGATGACAACAAGATTTAACATCTCCCTTCTCGCTGTTGAAACCAATTGAGCAGTATCTGTCCAAGATTGAATCCATTCGGTAATATCTGTACATCCTTGTAGATGGTGGATTTTCGATAAAGGATAAAATCGTGAACCCATAATTATAAGTATTCCTGATCCAACAATCAGATAAATATTGAGGCTCATGTCTCTTATCGAAAGCATGAAAGCTCATACCACAAGAATCTCTGACTGAGAATACTGTCTCTCAGAGTATATATAAATATGTAGTCTCTCAGCTGAGGCAAAGGCATATCTCATAAATACTGAGCAATTTCAGTAACTACTTATACATAGAATCGAAAGATTAGACGGCTCCTAGACAGCTTGCCCGCTAGTATAGAGCAATAACGTCTTCAGGATGTAACAATGTTTTCCCTGACTATATGAAAGAAATATGACGATTCAACAAGCTCATAACACTAGATTCCTGGATAATTAATGCTCCTAGACGATCGTACTAGTATATAGCCATTAATTAATTATTCTCAAAATCAATAGATTCATTAACTGAATCCCTGGAAAATATTCAATATTTTCATAATATTTTGTTACTTCAATTTATGGTTCTTCCCAGCAGAATTCCATGGGTTAGTAATGAATATTCAATACACGGGCATCTGAGCTACCTTTGAGTAAGCCCCGATCATGGTGCAAGTGTATTTAACAATAATGCACTAACGAGCACCTGAACACACGAATGAGTATTTCAGAATACGACAAGACGATGAACCTATGCAAAATAGGAAGAAAATAATAAATAATAAAATATTAATCAAGGCGCTAGGGGATCGGGCTCACGGCCGGCTGGCCGATCATGCCGTGACCGAAATTTACGCCCAAATTCTATATTTTATCATATTTTTATTATTTTCCTTGATCTCATGAAAATCCTTTCATTTGAACAAATATCCTTTGTTTTAAGGAAACTCCTCAGTTTCATGGTGTTTCCTTCAAATCATGAAATAATATAAAATTGGGAAAGGTGTCACGGGACTGCTAGCTGGCCGGCTATGCCCTAGTCATGGCCGATCTCACACCTCATGAATCCTCAATATTTTATTATTATTTCCCTAATTTCATGAAAACTCCTTAATCTCATGATATTTCCTTGATCCCATGAAAAATAATATAAAATTAGGGAGACCCGTGGGACCGGGCCATAGCCGACCGATCATGCCCTAGCTAGACCCACACATCTTATTTTATTATTATTATATTTTTCATGTTTCCTTAATCCCATGAAATTCCTTGATTTCATGATGTTTCCTTCAAATTATGAAAATTCCTTAAAATCATGAAATAATACATAAAATTAGGGAAAACTCACGGGCCCGGGCCCTAGCCGGCCAACCATGCCCAAGCCGGTCCCACACGTCCCTTATTTTATTATTATTATTTTTTATGTTTTCCTCATCTCATGGAAACTCCTTGATTTCAACAAAACTCATTGGTTTTAACAAACTCCTTGGTTTTATGATATTTCCCTAAAAACATGAAAACATAATAAAATTAGGAAAAATACCATGGGACCAGCCCCTTGGCCGGACGGCCATGTCTTGGCCATAGCCGGTCCCACACTTTATGATTCCTTCATTATTTTATTATTTTTCCTTCATCTCATGAAGTTTTCATGGTCTCAGCAAAAATCCCTGATTTCTTCATATTTTCTCAAAATGTTGCTCAAACGCACACCGAAAAATATCAAAATTCTCATAACTGAGATACGAACACTTTGGTGATGTGAGCATGTTACCTTGACCGACCAGGGTTGGCTCTTTGGCTTGCAAGAGGCCGGTCCCATGTATTTTGACAATTTTGACCTAATTTGCGCAATTGCACGTATTAGGTCCAAAACTCTTCCAAACAACTTGGAACTTCATAAGATGATCAATATTCGATCCCGTGACTACCCAGGGCCGATTTCATGACCCCTTGGTCAGTCCCTCACATCTTCATAATTAATTAGGTTTTATTACCTAAGGTTCAGACGAGCATTATTTTAATAAATGATTAAACCAGCATTTAATCATCCTTTCATCAAATCAACTGGTCTTCGTGGAGACCTTGATATTTGCTCACGTGAGCATCTAGGCGCTACATGGTTGATCCATAATCCCATGTAGCCGGTCCCTCCTTCGCTCCGTGGTTAATTTTCAATAAACCATCAGTTAATCATCAATTGATCAAATTAGGGTTTTGAGTCCAAGGTTCATAATTTCAGATTCAAACGCTAATAATTTTACGTTGATCCCGTGATCAACATTTTATTTATCATACTCGGTTCAATTGCCAGTATCTTATTTGGTCATGCTACCAATAATTCATCGAATTAGCAACATTTGCTCAGATGAGCAATATTTGATCAAACCGAGGAATACTGGTTCAACTATCAATATTCAACAATTCATCGAATGAGCAATATTTGCTCATGTTAGCTTATTCACGCATTATATCTCTGTCTCAACATGACATGTTCAATTCATGAGTCTCGAACATTTCCAAATCACGTTCGACTCAACAAAACAAGGACTCATCGTCCCATGAAGTCATGAAGTCAAGAATCGACTAACTAAATACACGCCTGCCTTGCAGACTCCACAATCACACGAGACATCAATCGTGTTACATGGGGGGATATTAACTAGGGTTTTGGTCTGGCGGTCTACGGCACGTGTGTTCATACACACGATGAGAATGTGAGCAAGTCGTGCAATCAGTTGAAGGAGTTAACAAAGTAGTGGATGGAAAATCAACCAAGTCTCCGCACGTTGAGCAACTGGTTTTAACACGATTTCCACTTCCCCATTCTTTGATTCCATCAACTTTCACACTTCATGAGAACATGGTGTTTTCAATTCCATCAATATAAATAAATCTCTGAATCATGATTGAAACAAGGATAATCTCACGTCAAACATACAACACGAGATTAACAATCCAACTCTCAACAGAGCAAATTCAATCATTCAGAATTTATCTTATTTTCAGAATACACAACACACTTACAATCTTCGATCACCATTGATCTCACACATTTCTCAGCTTCCCTCCTACAGACCGACCCATCCTCTCTTGTGACCGAATTTACTCTGGAACGACCATTGTCTTGGTTTAGGCCGGAGTACTACAAATTGATCTCTCGAATTCAAAGCACTCCCTTCTTGCAGTGCATTTGTGTGAGGTTAAGCATTTTTCTCGGTTCAAGGATTCTCCTCCGCGCGATCATCTCCTCAATTCCGTAAAAACCAGCGAATCGTTTTTCCCCATCTACAGATTGGCGGCCACAGTGGGAGATCATTCTCTCGGTTGCAATCTAAATTCTCACAAAGATGGTCGGTCTTAGTTCTGGTTCAGTTACCAAACCGGATGCAACACCCGGTTCCAATATTGCAAGCTCTAGCGGTACTGTTCACACTACTCCTCCGGTGCAACCTTCCACTACTACTCCTCCAAGCACTGGTGCTCCAGTGATCACCCCTGCAAGCGGCAGCACCGACGCCATCAATAATCCACTCTTCGGTCGGTCTCCCGAAGAAGTCAGAGAAAATCCACCTACCATAGGTGATCTCATGAAGGTACAAGAAACTCTTGCCGAAAATCAGACTAACATGGCTGCTACTCAGAAGGAGCTATTCAACTATCTCAAGACTCTTACAGACAAGATGTCAGAGAAAACTCAAGAGAAAGGAAAAGCTAAAGAAAAATCTTCAGACGCTGATCCCGAAGTCACTCCAATCCATGTAGTAGATGATGAGGAAGTTCCCAAGGCTACAGAGGATCCACCAGTGAAAGAACCATCCAGTTTCATCACTCGTGAGGACCTAGAACTCCTCTTGGAAGATCGTGGAAAAGACAAGACGCCTTATGTCCACCATCACCAACCTCCATACCCGGCTGCTACGCAAAGGATTCCTCTACCAAAAGGTTATACCTCTCCAATATTTACTCTTTATGACGGAACATGCAATGCTCGAGAATATGATTCTCTGTTTCTGCAAACGTTGGGAGAACATGAGCACAACCATACTGTCCGTCTCAAGGAATTTTCAAAGTCTCTGAAAGGCAGGTGTTGATGGTGGATTTTCATTTAAGGTTAAAATTGTAAAAACCAGAAAATCATGCGCTGACATCTTGTAAAAGATAAAGCCATTAATAAGTGTTGGATACTCCTTCACTTTACTAATTCACCTAGAATGGAGCATGTGGCAACAATCCCATTCTGCAGAATACATGAAATTCATCCAGTAGGAGCATGTAGCAACAATCCCATATACCCCGTGAATTTATAGCATTATTAATTAATGCGTGAGCAGCCTTGTATTTCCTGTACTCATTATCGGTGCGGCATGATGATGATCGAGTGTTGCTCTCACAGAGCAACACGAACCTCCAAGCATTATAATGAAAGCATGTACGAAATACCCGTACGGGTTGCAACTCTCGGTGTGTTATATTAGCCCGATTGAGAACTCTCGGTGTGTTATACTAGCCCGATTGAGCATCCGGATCGTCCAGTATCACCGATATGATCTCGTTCATCCAAATTTCACCAAAGATGATTGGATGGCTCAGATCAATTCCATAACCCCTGCGGTATGGAATATTCGGCTGCCAACCAACGCGGACCCCGCATGGTCGGCCTCCCCAAAATATTGGCATAGCTTGCCAAAACGTCCAAACCAGAGCGTATGGACGGAAAACCCTAAATTAGGGTTTGCGGCATATTACATGTGTCGCAAAACAGTCTCAACCATCCATCTTCGCAGGTATATATGGAGGGCGTAGATGTAGATTCAAAGGGCCCAGAGCATGTCAACACAATCACCGTGGGCCCGCCTACATACCTGACCAATCGGTCAGGACCAACCATGGTTGGTCATCCCACCCGTGCTCCCGAACACGGATGACGCACGGCCGTGAAACCCAAAAATTAGGGTTTTGAGCATCACGAGCGTCCATCTTCTCCGACACGAATGGAGGGTCCCAGTTAGATTAAGCGGTGTCCGGTCATACCAAAGATGACCACCGTGGGCCCGTCTATCCCCTCACTGATCGGCCAAGGCATATCATGCCTGGCTATCCCAAAACGCGTCCAAGCTTGCGTGGTCACACTTCCCAAATTGCAACCGATCTCGACCACTCAACTTCACCGGACGATTTGAGTGGCTTAGATCACGTTTTCATGGGACAGTCAGGTATAGGCTGAACACCAGCATACCACTTACACTCCAGACTGATCGACCAAGACCGACCAAGAATTGGTTGTCTTGGAACACGCGCCTAAAGATGGCGTGATGTGCGGCTCTTGCGGCACTAGTTTTCTGTCACAAATTGATCTCGACCACTCAACTTCACCTGACGAATTGAGTGGCCCCGGATCATACTTTCATGAGGTAATGGGGTATGGGCGCCGCACCGTCATGCCGTCTACACGCATGTACGATCGGCCTGGCCAAAATCGTCTCCCAAGCTTGGATTCGACCAAGTCAAGAATGATGCTGCGCACCTCTTCAAAACCCTAATTCCATCAACGGTCGCAGATGAGTGTCTCAAAGATCATCTCGTCCGTCCAACTTCACCGTCTTGGTTATACAACCCTAGTCAGGAGTTAATTGGTCAGTGAGGCGTCATGGTAATCACCACCCGTCACTCTACCACACCATGATGCAAGACACATAAAATACACATGATACTTCACAAGTATCAACTTCCCCGAATAACGCAGTTATTCAATTTAGCATTACATGCTACCTTTGGTGGGTTCCACGATCCACACATTCCGGACATCAATCATGTCACAAACGGGGGATACATACGGGGTATTGGTCTCGGAGGTTTACAACGTGCGGCGTGCAACGCGCCATCACAAGAACGTGTTAGGAAGTCATGGACGGTTAGAGATGACAGGAGAAGTGGGCAAGACTGGTCGTGTAACACCAACACACAACTCCACTACTCCATCACTCCATTTCCTCCACTTCCCACGAGAGACGTGAATAAGGCTCAAATGACTTGTATAATTAGGTTCTCCTCCCTATTTTCCAAACAGAGAAAAACAACACAAGTCCAGACGAGACGAAACCAAGTGTTAATACAAAACGTATTCAAACACCCCGAGCACGCTTGCATCAATCGTAAGCCTGCTCACCTTTATGTTACAAGTCAAAGCAAGCCAACACCTTCACAATCTCAACACCTTCTTCGCTTCCCTCCCTAAGATCAACCCCATCTCCTTCACTTTGTGACCGAAACGAGTCTGGAACGACCATTTCTTGGTTTAGGCCGGACTTGCACATATTGATTTCTGAATCTACAAGCACTCACCGCACAGTGCATTTGTTTAGGGTTGAGATTCATTCCTCATCCACACACCCCAAATTACCAAATCCGACAGGAATAGTTTTCACCCATAAACAATTGGCGACCACAGCGGGAGGTTAATCTCTCGGTTGTAAAGTCAATTTCTTCAAATTCGATTCAATTTTATCAATTTCAAAAAGGGTAGATATTAGGGCCAATTCAATCAACAGTTCATTTCAAAATGGTGGAAATCAGGTCTGGATCAGCAATCAATTCTGATGAAGCTAGTATGGATAACACTCCCGGTGTCGATGTACCTGTCAGTGGAGCTACCGTAGTCAATACATCTCGAGGAGCCGTTACTTCTATCACCAACACTAGTGGAGCAGGAGACATTCCAAAGGGTATAACGCCTCCCATCACTAGAGCCGAGACGGCCGCAAATCCCGTCGTCTCTTCAAGTGTAACGCCTCCAGTGGTCACCAGAACAACAACTTTCAATCCTTCATCAGGACGAGGAGCCGGAGGCACAAGAGGAGGACCACCGTTTATCACCATTGTAGACTTGATAGAGAAGCAAGAAATTATTGCTAAGACTCAAACGGATATGGCCGCAACTCAGAAGGAGGTACTCACTTTCCTTAAAACTTTAACTGAACGATTGCCACAAGATTCACGACAAACCTTAGAGCCGGCAAGAGATTCCTTCAATACACCCGGAGCAGGCGTTTCCACTCAGACCCACATGACTGAAGAAGCTCGTGTTGTTCCTGAACACCCAAGGGAAAGGAACCAACCGTCCAACTTCATCACACGCGAAGACCTGGAACGACTTCTCCAAAATCGAGGAAAAGGAGACCGAATGGATGTACACCAACACCAGCCACCATACCCTCAAGATGTGCAACGGATTCCTCTTCCAAGGGGTTACGCCTCTCCCCAGTTCTCCCTCTACGACGGTACTGGTAATGCTCGTGAACACGTTTCTCGATTCTTGGAATCCTTGGGGGAACATGAATACAATCATATTCTACGCCTAAAAGAATTCTCGAAATCACTTACGGGGAGGGCATACACCTGGTACAACAACATCGCGCCTAACAGCATATCCAATTGGAGCGAGATGGTCGGTGTTTTCTATAGGAAGTATTTCTTCGTATCTGAACAAATCACCTTTTCAGATCTGGGAAGAATTCTCCAGCGGAATAACGAACATCCCAATGACTTCGTTAAAAGGTTCGAACCCAAGCGCTAGATTGTCACGACCCGAATGTCACCAACGACAATTGGTGGAATTATGCATCAATGGGATGATACCCATATACCGCGCTCGTTAGAGAATGCGGGCTTTCAAACGTTCTCGAACTCCATGAAGCTGCAAACGTTCAAAGCAACAATCGCACCCGGCGTTGCTAGAAAGAACCGAGTTGTTCGAAGTGAAGTTTCACGTGAAAGTCGAGGAAGCAGGCGCCTCACGAACAAGCAATACAACACTAGTCCTTCTGTGAGTGTAGTGGGCGAAGGAGAAAAAAGGAAAGCTTCAGTGACGGAACAACAAACCAAGCGGGCATCCCCGGCACACGAGACTTCGTCTCGGAAAGGAGCGGACAAAAATCCTGCACAAGACACCGAAGATACAGGTTTTCCTTTCCCCATGAATGAAGTGATAGAACTCTTGGAAGCGTGGATCCAAGACGATGCCGTCAAGCCGCCTCCTATCGGGGCGTCCTCCAACTGAGAAAGACATGGCAAATCCCAAATAATGTTGCTACCACAGATTCGTACATCATCCAACCAAAGATTGTAACAGATTGAAACAAATATTCAGGGAAAAGATAGAGACAAGGGAACTCCAGCTTGGAAATGAAGGTGTTCGTAGAGACCCTCTCCCTATCAGGAACTGCATGATTTCTGGGGATTCCGTTCGCAAAACTGTACAATCTATGATGGATCACTTGTGTGAAATCTTGTACTTCTCCAAAGGTCAGCGTCAAGACATATTTACGGCCCTCAACCACGTTGTGTCGAGCGGCGTTTGTATCCGAAGCGATCCAGAACCCCGGTCTTTCCCGAAGGACGTGAGCAAGGGAGACTGGGACTCTAACTTGTCACTCGTTTGAGAGACATTGAGTTCGATAGCGCGTTGATTGATACGGCTTCCGAATTTAACATCATTACTTGTCAAGACCTTGAGAGCGGCCAAGATTTCAAAGCGGAAGCTACTCGTCACCCAACCGTGGTTAAAGATTCGGAAGGAGAACTCGAGAGATGCATATGGATATATCGATCTTGAAGTCAAATTGGGTGATGCCTCGACACAAACAAAGTTTTACATAGTCAAAGATCATCCCAACTACGACATGATCCTAGGACGCTCTTGGATGCATGACAACAAAGCAATACTAGAAGTCTGTCCTCTACCGGTTTCGATACCTGAAAGAATCTCCAACACGCCTTCGGACACCGATGGTCATGCACCGGTGCCGCACCGACAACTTGCCAATGTGACACAACTTCCCGGAGAGAGCCTACCAGCATACATTGAAAGGTTCCGATCTCAAGTAAGTCTCATCACGTAACCCTCTTCACAACTTACCGCCCTCCATTCTGACAAGTCCTGGGGACTGGCTCCAACCAACAAACCAACCTTGGCTAAGAGATGCGAATGGGAGGCCGGCCCCTTCAAACAGTTCATCAGGAGTCTAGAAGCTGTCTCGATCAAAGACGACAAAACCAAGACCCCGATGTCTACACGCCCAAACCCGTTTAGAATTGGGGACCTAGTAACGAAGACAACCGCATTCAAGGTCGGAAGTATTATGGTGAGAATGGCTACTTCACCCGATTCAGCCACCGAGAAGGAGGATGAACCATACCGGTAGCGAGATGTCATCCTAGGCGGCAACGCAAACTCATCAACGCCGACAAGTTAGAAGGCGTAACAATTCACTCGTGATGGCTCAAACCCTCCGTACTTAAGACGATGTGCTATCACTTTCCAAAGATCCTACACGCTTTAAGACGTTGTGCTACTTCCTCCCGAGCGTATTTCCCTTTACAATTTAACATCATATTTGTAATTCCTCTAGAGAATGATTGCAATACTTGCATTCATAATTAGGGTTTCAATTTTCGATTTTCAAATTAATTGAAGTGTTATTTCCACCTGAGAACTTTTTTACCCCTAAAGACACAAAACCCATCCTAAATCAACCCACTAGAGCAGGTCAGGAAAGAAACCCCAGACAAAAAACATCCTGAAAAGAGATGAGGGAAAAGACATGCGCAGGAAGGGAAGAAGCTTTGAGCCACTCACCCCAGCAAGGCCAGGAAAATCTTACATCAGGAACACAGGTCCGTAGGCATTCCATTGTGGCATTATTTCTTTTATCACAAAGAATTACGTGTGAAGGCGCACCCTTGCACCCGAGAAGGTTCAGTTGCAGTCTTGACAAAGGGTTATAAAAAAAAAAAACCTTTATTCAAACAATCAAATAGAAGAAAACCTTGAACTCGGCTGCCACTGAATACAAGGAAGATGTTCAAATATACGGAATATACTTGGAAAGCGGAAAAAGAAGAAAAGAGATTTTAGTCGCCAAGAGGGTCGACATCGCCTGCACCACCGTTAGGTTCTCGCTCGCCGCCATCACCTGTTGATGCTCCTCCCTTCGAATCTACCTCAACTTCACGATCGACATCTCCACAAAGAACGCGCTCCATCCCAACATCATCAGCGGGAGCATCAAAGGGCACATCAACATTAGGAGTCGTGCCGATTGCTTTCAAATATTCAGGTTCGTCTGTTTCGGAGTCAAGAATTGTCACGCCGTCCTGGATTGGGTAATTGCACTTATCTTCATTCAGAGGTAATTTATGCTCAACCCTCCGCCTCTTCAACCGCGCTGCATATCTCTCTGCCCTTGCGCTTACTAGTGCTTGCAACGTCTCCTCGCGCCTCCACCGCTCCTCCATGTCAATCGCAGCTGAAAGAGCACAGATGCGTCCCCTGGCAATACGCAGGTGCAGAATAGACATCCCCTGTATAGCACGACCGACTTCACGAAGTGGAAGATCGATCTTAGCCATTACTTCTTCATGCGCATGGGTTTCAGTGCTTGTCAACTTCGAAGCTTCTTTACGGAGAAGCGATGAATGATCGTCCACCTCTTCCATGATAAACTGCAAAGGAGAAGAGATTATGAGCACACACAAAAAAAAATAAAAAAATCAACCAATCGATCAGTCAATCAGGAGATCAGATAAGTGCGGAGCAGTACCTGAGATATAGAATAAACGACTACGTGAGATGATTCTTTATAATCTCGCAAGTCGACGTAATCCCGAGGAGAAAAGAAGTCTTTACTTACCACCTATAAAGGCTACCAATTCGGGATAGCAATCAACGATGCTTATCAGATACATCTAAGGAAAGCTGTGTGTGATGAAAGGGAATACACCTGACCCAAGGAGGGACCAAGATTGGATAAACACAAGGGGAACCAAAGCGACTCACCAGGTCAAGTCATGCTTCCTTCACAACCTTGATCAGGACCAACCGGTTCGAGGGCAACGCCCGACGATGTCGGCCTATCCGGTAAATATATATTCACCTTAGCTTGGTCATTTCAATGTACAAATTTGTCACCATCTCATGCCTACCCCACAATAGTGTAACCATTATGTGCTAGGCAGGGGACTTAATATTGATGGTGGATTTTCATTTAAGGTTAAAATTGTAAAAACCAGAAAATCATGCGCTGACATCTTGTAAAAGATAAAGCCATTAATAATCTTGGATACTCCTTCACTTTACTAATTCACCTAGAATGGAGCATGTGGCAACAATCCCATTCTGTGAATACATGAAATTCATCCAGGTTGGAGCATGTAGCAACAATCCCATATACCCCCGTGAATTTATAGCATTATTAATTAATGCGTGAGTAGCCTTGTATTTCGTACTCATTATCGGTGCGGCATGACGACCGAGTGTTGCTCTCAGCAGAGCAACACGAACCTCCAAGCATTATAATGAAAGCATGTACGAAATACCCGTACAAAGTTGCAACTCTCGGTGTGTTAAACTAGCCCGATTGAGAACTCTCGGTGTGTTATACTAGCCCGATTGAGCATACTGGACTGTCTCGTATCGATCCGGATATGATCTCGTTCATCCAACCTCACCAGCATGATTGGATGGCCCAGATCAATTCCATAACCCCCAAGCACGTATGGAATATTCGCTGCCGAACCAACACGGACCCCGCATGGTCGGCCTCCCCAAAATATTGGCATAGATTGCCAAAACGTCCAAACCGGAGCGTATGGACGGAAAACCCTAAATTAGGGTTTGCGGCATATTACATGTGTCGCAAAATGGGTCTCAACCATCCATCTTCGCAGTATAGATGGAGGGGCGTAGATGTAGATTCAAAGGGCCCAGAGCATGTCAACACAATCACCGTGGGCCCGCCTACATACTCGACCAATCGGTCAGGACCAACCATGGTTGGTCATCCCACCCGTGCGCCCGAACATAGCATGACGCACGGCCGTGAAACCCAAAAATTAGGGTTTTGAGCATCACGAGCGTCCATCTTCTCCTAGCACGAATGGAGGGTCCCAGTTAGATTAAGCGGTCCTATCATACCAAAGATGACCACCGTGGGCCCGTCTATCCCCTCACCCGATCGGCCAAGGCATATCATGCCCGGCTATCCCAAAACGCGCGTCCAAGCTTGCGTGGTTACACTTCCCAAATTGCAAACTGATCTCGACCACTCAACTTCACCGGACGATTTGAGTGGCTTAGATCACGTTTTCATGGGACAGTCAGGTATATGCGTGAACACCAGCCTACCACCTACACTCCAGACCGATCGACCAAGACCGACCAAGAATTGGTTGTCTTGGAACGCGCGCCTGAAGATGGCGTGATGTGCGGCTCTTGCGGCACTAGTTTTCTGTCACAAGTTGATCTCGACCACTCAACTTCACCGGACGAATTGAGTGGCCCAGATCATACTTTCGTGAGGTAATGGGGTATGGGCGCTTACACCGTCATGCCGTCTACACGCATGTACGATCGGCCTGGCCAAAATTGTCTCCCAAGCTTGGATTCGACCAAGTCAAGAATGATGCTGCGCACCTCTTCAAAACCCTAATTCCATCAACGGTCGCAGATGAGTGTCTCAAAGATCATCTCGTCCGTCCAACTTCACCGGCTTGGTTATACAACCCTGGTCGAGTTAATTGGTCCGAGGCGTCATGGTAATCACCACCCATCACTCTACCACACCATGATGCGCATGCATAAAATACACATGATACTTCACAAGTATCAACTTCCCGAATAACGCAGATTATTCAATTTAGCATTACATGCTACCTTTTGTGGGTTCCACGATCCACACATTCCAGGACATCAATCATGTCACAAACTGGTGGATACATACTTGAGGGTATTGGTCTCATGGTTTACAGCGTGCAGCGTGCAACGCGCCATCACAAGAACGTGTTAGGAAGTCATGGACGGTTAGAGATGACAGGAGAAGTGGGCAAGACTGGTCGTGTAACACCAACACACAACTCCACTACTCCATCACTCCATTTCCTCCACTTCCCACGAGAGACGTGAATAAGGCTCAAATGACTTGTATAAATAGGTTCTCCTCCCTATTTTCCAAACAGGAGAAAAACAACACAAGTCCAGACGAGACAGAAACCAAGTGTTAATATAAAACGTATTCAAACACCCTGAGCCTGCTTGCATCGATCGTAAGCCTGCTCACCTTTCTTTTACAAGTCAAAGCAAGCCAACACCTTCATAATCTCAACACCTTCTTCGCTTCCCTCCCTAAGATCAACCCTATCTCCTTCACTTTGTGACCGAAACGAGTCTGAACGGCCATTTCTTGGTTTAGGCCGGACTTGCACAGATTGATTTCCGAATCTACAAGCACTCACCGTGCAGTGCATTTATTTAGGGTTTAGATTCATTCCTCATCCACACACCCCAAATTTCCAAATCCGGCAGGAATAGTTTTCACCCATAAACAGCAGGGCATATACCTGGTATAATAACATCGCACCAGGAAGTATCAAAAGTTGGGGAGAAATGGTTAATGCTTTCTACAGAAAATATTTCTTCGTTTCAGAGCAAATTACTCTGTCCGATCTCGGAAGAATGTTTCAAAAGAGTAATGAACACCCTAACGATTATGTGAAAAGGTTCAGAGTTCAAGCCTTGGATTGTCATGATCCAAACGTCACAGAGCAAAAACTCGTGGACTTGTGCATCAATGGAATGATCCCAGTCTATAGAGCTTTACTAGAAAATCTCAGGTTCCAGACTTTCTCAGAACTCCATGAAGCCTTGGATTTTATTATTTTCC
>JAJJWW010000779.1:0-116496 GCA_023531295.1 Papaver armeniacum | reverse complement strand
GAATAGATATTTTTGCCTAGGCTTCCCTATATATAGAGTTTTGTAACCTCCTCTTTAAGAAAACTAGGAAACCTAGTAAAATTAGGAAAGTGCACTCCTTAAAATTGTGTCCCGTGCATCAAATCCTGGACGAAGTAACTTGCCAAACTACGGCCAAATTCCCAAGTCACGGCCAAGGTATGCTCAAAGTGAGCCACGACAAGTTGGTGTGTACGCAAGTCGCCAAGGCATGAATATGGGCTTGCGTCAACGGATAGAACACAGCCCATTTAACTCACTTCAACGCATTGTGACTGCCATCAACCCAAGTTCAACACGAGCTCGTCATCCAACTGCCTTCATATCTTCCATGGCAAACTTGAGTTTTAGGCTAGCCACTCCATATTTTCTCGATCGATTTCTCGGTCAAGACTCAAACCAACGTTATTCGAGTCCAACAGTTGTAACCGTCATCTCCTTCTATCTCGAGGCCCAAATCTCTTCTACCAAAGAGCGATCATAGCCTCCATCATGCAACAAACACGAGCATCGACCATTGTTGCTATCATTCATCATTCGCTGAAACAACCCAAACTCCAGCTCTCCCGTCTCTCCACAATCACCAGAACATCTACCTCCATCTCAGTCCATGCATTCAACAAACCCGTCACCAGCGTCACAGCTAACAGCAAGCAAGTTCGTCCGTAGATCAAACCCATACAACTACATATCATCTTCTTCTCGGACTCGACCTTCGACTTTCGTCACCACAAACCACCAGTCCTTAAGTCCATCTTCTCATGGCAGCAGCAACCACCGCCCATTGCCGTGACAACTAGTCATCTCATCATCTCCCCGCCAATAGTCCACCAAACTCGAGCTTTCATCACACAAGTGCTTCAACTGCATCTCACTCCAGTCACATCCAACGATGGTATGGCAGCAACCGTGACTCACTTTTCTCTCCATTCTCAGACTCCATCGCTGCCAAACCTTTCATGCTTCACCATCATTCCATCATCCGATAATGGCAGCGGTCCTTGGCTGTTGTATACAAATCCCAGCAATCTCCCAGACTCGTGTTCATTCGCTGGAAGAAACTCGAACTCCAGCTCCAATCGTCGGCAGCAACCCCATTCTCAATCACCGAGACTCCATCGCAAACTCGACTACATTCCATCGTCATTCGTTGCCAATGGCAGAGAACATCATCACCAGCCATACATACCGATCACGAGCAGCTCCAGCAATCTCGAGCGCAACATCGATGTGACAAGAAACGACCATCCCCGGAAGCAACCATGTTAACTCCATTCTCACGCCATACATCAATTTCATCTTCCACGACCAACAACCTCCACCATCACGAGCTATTCTCTCTTCTTGAGATAAAAATGCAACAACATCTTCTTTCCTCGAGCTCCACCTGGCAAAGAAACCATCAATGAATTCCGGCAGAACCAAACTCTACAACAACTTCATCACCACAGCTGCCTAAACTTCAACTGCGTCGCCAGCAAACTCGACTCAGTGATGACAATAGTAGAAACGTATTTCCATCGACTCATCTAATCCATCGTATCCATCAGTGACAGAAGTCACACCTCCTCCATCACAGTTCCAAGCTTTCTTTACTGTTTTCCTTGAGCTTTTTCTCTACCATCGATAATGGCAGCAGCCACTGTTGAGTTCTCTATCTCTGACAGGATCATCATCATCGAGTTCTTCATTGTCCTGCTCCATCATCACAGTAATGGCAGCAAGCCAAAACCATCATCTTCTGTAGCAATGGTTCTCGGAAACCAAACCTCCGTCGGCCTCCTCTGGTGAAGTATGAAGATAAAGGTGCCCATAATAAAATGGCTGGTGCCCTTTAGTACTATTTAAATTACGGCTTCCCCCAAGTAAAATTCCTGACTCCCCTTAGCAGTTCCTTTGAAAATGGCAGTCCCTTAACAAACTGGATGCCCCTTAACAAACTAAGGGATGTCAATAGCACTGCCCTTAAAAATGACCAATGAGCCCTTTTAGTCTTCCGAGTTCTTTCGCCCATAACTTCTTCATACGAGCTCTGAATGACTCCGTTCTTTCGCCATTGCCTTCGTCTTTTCGTCCTCTACACAATGAAAAGTAGAAATCTTGTATTTGAACGAGTTCCAATTGGTCTTTTCGCTCCAAATGACTCCATTGCACCTAATAAACTCAAAAGCACACATAAGATACATAATTCACACGAAAATTCGCAAAGAAAGCATAAATACTAGATATTAAATTAGGTGTTTTAGACACCTATCAGATTCCCCCACACTTAGACCTTGCTAGTCCTCGAGCAAATCAAACAAAACTAAAATACAACAACTCCGTGTCGTCGAGGCTACGGTCACTTTTAGCATAAATAACAAGCCTTTAAACCCCTAGGTGTCCCTAGTGGACGAGTTATAGTCTCGTGAAGGTTTACAAGAGATATACCTACAAAACCTATATTTCCAACTCCGTCTATTTGTGACAAATCAATGAATGAATCCAAAATGACTACAGGAGGAGGTACCTTGCAAATTCAATTCATATATTAGTAAATAAACTCTAATTAGATAGTCGAACAAGCCACAATACTCGGAAACTAACAAACCACAATCACAATGAAAAGATTAAGAAGATGGATATAGATGTAGATGTTGGCGAATATTCACAAGTGTTCGATGTTTCCCATATCTGTCTGAAGGTCACTGCTAAGATGAACCTAATCCTATTGGATTGAGCTACTTGGTGCTGAATGCTACATCAAATCAATTGGCATATACAAGGGAACCAAGAGTGACTTTATTCAACACAATAATAATTTCTTCTCTTTTTTTTTTTTTTATGATTGGATCAAACTGGATCCAATTTCTCTTTTTTTTTTTTTTTTTTTTAGACGGCATGATTAGATCTTTTGGATCCAAGCGCATGCTTCCTTGTCAACACGTACATGATAGTTGCCTTGGATCCTGCATTCCACGCTTGTTTAGGCGACGGAGACAGGGACTACGTTTCACACATACTGCTATTCCCAAGTGTCTTTTTATTCCGTTTTGGTCTAATTGGTCGGTCTCTTTTTTTTTTTTCTTTTTTTTTTCTTTTTTCTTTTTCATATATATTTTTTTTATCATTTTTTTTTCTTTTTCTAGTAACTCAATCACTCTATTTCATCCTAGCAGTAATAACACGTCGATGTTTAGTGACCCACCAAAGCACTTAGAGAACAATAGATAAATATGGAAAAATAAAAATAGAATGCGATATGGTGATATTCCGAGATATGGTAACAACTATCATGGTATTTATGATTCATGAGCTATGTTCGTCCCTTTTAGTTAAATGGTCCTCAACTCCCCGCATTCAAAATGGTTCCATCCACTAATGGTGTCATCCTAAAGGCACAAATTTCTAGATTTCGGAGTTCAAAAGCACAATTTTTCTTGGTTTTTCTATTTTTCTCATTTTTTTTTTTGTTTTAAAAGGCATAAATAAACTATACAAACATATAAATGCTCCCCCACACTTAAACTTCACATTGTCCTCAATGTGTAAAACCGAAAGTTCTGAATTCTGACGTAACAGCAGATAAAACGCAAAACCTGTGCAAATTGGTAAGGAATTTGGAAAAACTCCATTTCACAAAAGTTGTTCACCTACGTGTTTTCTACACAGTGTCAAAATTTCACAGTGTTTTGATAAACGGGCTGACAGTTATGGTCTCTGGACTGAACTATGCGCAGTCTGAAATTTTCTGACGAAAAGGTATTCGTCATAATTCTCTTCTAAGATAGATTACGGACTCGATGAAATTAAACATAGGGATGCAAATATGATATGAAAACAGTAAAAAATAAATAAACGAAACAAAAATAAAATGCAAAAGGATAAGAGATACAAAACCGGTGGGTTGCCTCCCACTTAGCGCTTGTTTTAAAGTCGACGGCCCGACTTAGCTTCTTGTAAGATTCATTCCCCATACACCAATAATCTGAAAAGTTGGGGATCCGTCCATAGAACCTGTTTTGCAAACACTAGCTTCACACAAATATTAGTACAATAAAGCAAAAGTGAAGCTATGAACCGATAAAAGCTTCCCCCACACTTATTCTTGTCCACACTTGGAAGTGTATAAAGAATATAGGAGTCGGGTACTTCCACGGTTTCTTGTTCCATAACCTGCATAGTATGAGAATCAAGTATCTCTAATGGAGGATATCGAGAAACAAAGTCATTCAACAATATTCTCGAAGCACATACATTCAAACCAATAAGAGGTAAAGGAGAAGAAACAATAGGCAAAGGGTTAGATAAACCTTGCACAATCTCTTGTATCACGGAATCCTCTTCATCCTTGAAAAACTCAAGTGAATTATTCACCTCTTGTATATCATGGTCCTCTATTAAACCTTGCAACCATTCTTCGTCCGTTTCTGCCGTAACCAAAGTCTCGACATAAACATCATCATTACAATCCTTTGCAAGCTCAATTGGGTCTTCCACAATATTGGTCATACCGGCCTCATTCTCAACACACTCCTTTTTGTTGTAAGGCACATACTCTTTTGCGGATCCAAATTTTATTATAAGAAACTTTTCTAAAACACTCGCAAATGCACCATCCTCAAGCTCCACCCTTTGAATAGGCTCTTGATCATTATTAAGATCAATGCTTGAGTAATCTACACAAGTGTCGACATATTCCTCTTCGTCTTCATCTTGATCCCAAAAAGACTCCATTGTACACTCCTCGGGGATGTCACCATGAGTTGTTTCAAGCAATGTATCATAATCACCGTCACTATCATAGTCAACATAAGGTTGTTCCTCGCTGAATTTGGTGTTGCTAATCTCGAACTCATCCTTTTGAATAGGTGAAAGATCATTATTACGATCAAGAGTTGAGTTAACTACACAATTATCCACGAAAGTGCCCAAGGATTGGCCTTTTTCAACATTAGCATCAATCAAATATTCATCACAAACCATATGCACATTAGAATTATCCATATCTTCCTTGTATTGATCAATGCCTCTTCGCAAGATAGTCATACCTTCACGAAGTTCTTGGAGTTGCTCGTTTGTAGTCTCTTTTGCTTTTTGAAATTCCTCTTGTAAAAAGGTGGAAACTTTGTCTATAAAGTTAGAGACTTTTTGTTCACGAGCATAAGAATCCTCCCATCCTCGTGGTTGTTCACACACATACCCGCCATAAGGTTGTTGAGGAAAACCATAAGGTTCCATGGAATATTGGTCATAACCAATGAATTGGTTTTGATTATACCCATGGAATTGGTAGTTATCACATTGTTGAGGTTGAAACCCGTATTGATTGCTCCAATATGCTCCTTCCATAGAAATAAGCACCTGAAATAATTCTCAAACCAAGGTTAAAAACCAGAAAATAAAACAAAAAACTAAATACAAAAATAAGAAACCAAAAGCAATTAACAGCCGCTGCCTCCCACGCGGGCATAAAATTTGATCGCGTCGTAAGCGTCAAAAATAATTTACACTTTCTTACTACTCAAAATATAAATATAGCAAGGGCAAGAAAGGATCGATCCCACAGAGAGGTCTAGGTTGTCAAATTGTTATGGTTTCCTATATAAAACACCCTAAGAATTTCGATTGTGTAAATAAAAATAAACAAAAAGCAAATAAAGTACGCAAATCAAGGATGTGAAAGTATTGGTTACGGATTTCGTTTTCATTCACAAACATGGTTTCACCACAATAACTAGAATTGATATTTTAATCTCAACTTTTATCAAAGACCCTAGAATACCTTGATCGCAAGAATATCCCGCAAACCTCCTCATGTCATCAACAAACACATTAAAAGATGCGAATATGAATTCTACCTAAAGGAACAACCTAACGTGTAAAAGCACTAATCAAGTTTAATTCCCTAGATGCGTTAAGTTCTATGAAATCAGGCCAATCAAAGCAATCGAACGTGGAAAGCGCACTAATCCGATTTAACAAAGGTTATAACTCACATATGATCATAAGAATATATCACTACAAACTATAATCATATTTATGTTACTTGCAATCCGGAATTATCACTTTTGCGTATAATAACCCTAATCTAGCAATAGAGATGAAAGCAAACTCAATCGACTCGCGACTCGACTAACAAGCATTCAAATCATGTAACAATATTCATGGTGAATCATAAACGATAATATGAGAGAAAACTAATTTATTGCACAAAAACTCATGTTTGGAAATTCAACTTATTCCATAACCAATAATAAAAACTCTAGCTCATATTCATGGAGTTCATAACAAGAAGAAAGAGAAGTTTCATGTTTCTAAACCCTAGAACAAAAGTAGAGGCAAAAAGAATAGATATTTTTTGCCTAGGCTTCCCTATATATAGAGTTTTGTAACCTCCTCTTTAAGAAAACTAGGAAACCTAGTAAAATTAGGAAAGTGCACTCCTTAAAATTGTGTCCCGTGCATCAAATCCCGGACGAAGTAACTTGCCAAACTCTGGCCAAATTCCCAAGTCACGGCCAAGGTATGCTCAAAGTGAGCCACGACAAGTTGGTGTGTACGCAAGTCGCCAAGGCATGAATATGGGCTTGCGTCAACTGGATAGAACACAGCCCATTTAACTCACTTCAACGCATTGTGACTGCCATCAACCCAAGTTCAACACGAGCTCGTCATCCAACTGCCTTCATATCTTCCATGGCAAACTTGAGTTTTAGGCTAGCCACTCCATATTTTCTCGACTGATTTCTCGGTCAGAAGACTCAAACCAACGTTATTCGAGTCCAACAGTTGTAACCGTCATCTCCTTCTATCTCGAGGCCCAAATCTCTTCTACCAGCAGCGATCATAGCCTCCATCATGCAACAGCGACGAGCATCGACCATTGTTGCTATCATTCATCATTCGCTGGAAACAACCCAAACTCCAGCTCTCCGTCTCTCCACAATCACCAGAACATCTACCTCCATCTCAGTCCATGCATTCAACAAACCCGTCACCAGCGTCACAGCTAACAGCAAGCAAGTTCGTCCGTAGATCAAACCCATACAACTACATATCATCTTCTTCTCGGACTCGACCTTCGACTCGTCACCACAAACCACCAGTCCTTAAGTCCATCTTCTCATGGCAGCAGCAACCACCAGTTCATTGCCGTGACAACGGCAACAGTCTCATCATCTCCCTGCCAACAGTCCACCAAACTCGAGCTTTCATCACCCAAGTGCTTCAACTGCATCTCACTCCAGTCACATCCAACGATGGTATGGCAGCAACCGTGACTCACTTTTCTCTCCATTCTCAGACTCCATCGCTGCCAAACCTTTCATGCTTCACCATCATTCCATCATCCGATAATGGCAGCGGTCCTTGGCTGTTGTATACAAATCCCAGCAATCTCCCAGACTCGTGTTCATTCGCTGGAAGCAACTCGAACTCCAGCTCCAATCGTCGGCAGCAACCCCATTCTCAATCACCGAGACTCCATCGCAAACTCGACTACATTCCATCATCATTCGTTGCCAATGGCAGAGAACATCATCACCAGCCATACATACCGATCACGAGCAGCTCCAGCAATCTCGAGCGCAACATCAGTAGCAGCAAACGACCATCCCTGGAAGCAACCATGTTAACTCCATTCTGCTGCCATACTGAATTTCATCTTCCCTGACCAACAACCTCCACCATCACGAGCTATTCTCTCTTCTTGAGATAAAAATGCAACAACATCTTCTTTCCTCGAGCTCCACTGGCATCAAACCATCAATGAATTCCGGCAGAACCAAACTCTACAACAACTTCATCACCACAGCTTCCTAAAGTTCAACTGCGTCGCCAGCAAACTCGACTCAGTGATGACAATAGTAGAAACGTATTTCCATCGACTCATCTAATCCATCGTATCCATCAGTGACAGAAGTCACACCTCCTCCATCACAGTTCCAAGCTTTCTTTACTGTTTTCCTTGAGCTTTTTCTCTACCATCGATAATGGCAGCAGCCACTGTTGAGTTCTCTATCTCTGACAGGATCATCATCATCGAGTTCTTCATTGTCCTGCTCCATCATCACAGTAATGGCAGCAAGCCAAAACCATCATCTTCTGTAGCAATGGTTCTCGGAAACCAAACCTCCGTCGGCCTCCTCTGGTGAAGTATGAAGATAAAGGTGCCCATAATAAAATGGCTGGTGCCCTTTAGTACTATTTAAATTACGGCTTCCCCCAAGTAAAATTCCTGACTCCCCTTAGCAGTTCCTTTGAAAATGGCAGTCCCTTAACAAACTGGATGCCCCTTAACAAACTAAGGGATGTCAATAGCACTGCCCTTAAAAATGACCAATGAGCCCTTTTAGTCTTCCGAGTTCTTTCGCCCATAACTTCTTCATACGAGCTCTGAATGACTCCGTTCTTTCGCCATTGCCTTCGTCTTTTCGTCCTCTACACAATGAAAAGTAGAAATCTTGTATTTGAACGAGTTCCAATTGGTCTTTTCGCTCCAAATGACTCCATTGCACCTAATAAACTCAAAAGCACACATAAGATACATAATTCACACGAAAATTCGCAAAGAAAGCATAAATACTAGATATTAAATTAGGTGTTTTAGACACCTATCAAGAGGCAGATCTCAAAAACCATCTCAAGGGAATCAAAGAAATGAAGTTGAGGACGGACAAAGCAAAATAGCAAGAAGAATGGCTACCAACAAACCACCTACCCCTGCTGAAGGTATGGGGCAAACATCGGGAGCACAACCACTTTACAGCATGCCGTTACCGAAGCGTCTCAATGTTACGAAGCCACCGGCGGCCAACACAGGGTTACCCAGAACCTTAGCTCCTAGGGGATGAGGGTTGGGAAACCTAACTCCAATATTGCTAAATCCTAATGCTCCGGTCATAGAAGAAGGAGTAGATGACTATTGAGGATCCGACGGACAACACTCCTCAGGATGGTGGAATCCACAATGAAGAACAAATGGCAGCACAAGTAGCAGCTCTGCTACTCCGTAACAAGGAGCACGAGAATGCAATGCACGTGATGGCTCAGGAAAACCAGAACCTCAAAGATATGCTGGATATGCAGATCGAAGGTTCCCAAACTCACCCTCCGTTAAAGAGGTGTGAAAACGGAGCTATCTCAGGAAGACGAAGGGCGAATCTTAACCCACCAGGGGGAGCCAGGAACACAAGGCATGATCCAGATGAGATGGATCCAACTTACAAGCCCTCTCAGTCTTACTATGATGAGACATTTTCCAGAGATTCTCACAAAGTGAACATGGTCATGGAACAAATGGAGAAGATGCGGAAAGAAATACAAGGCATCAAAACCGGCCATGCAGGCGCAAGGATGAAAGAAGTACTCCAAGAAGCGACAACATCTCCGTTGTCTTTTCGCATTTCTAGGGAGCCTATCCCTCTGCATACAATGGTACCTCAGATCCCACAGCCCACCTACGGTACTACACTCGTGTCCTTTCCCATTGGGAAAGAGATGAGGTAGTACTTTGTAGGTACTTTCCTGCAAACTTAATGGGATCAGCATTGGCGTGGTATGATAATTTACCAGCAAATTCAATTGACTCTTTTGAGCAATTGTCTACGGTATTCTTGGAGACATACATGTACAACAAGTCAACAAAGGAAGGGTTAAATAGGCTATTTGCTTTAGCTATTGTACCCCGGGAAACATTGATGCAATACACAGACAGGTGGCAGAAGACATGCCAAGCAATCGGGAAAGTCAATCCAGAAATTAGCATTAATTGTTATAATTACGGACTTGATAGAACCTCGGCTATCTTCGTGGAGCTTCACAACTGGGCCCTTGATTCCGAAGGAGAGCTTAGGGTTGTCCAAGATCGCTACATCAGACTTGAAGAAATCCAGAAGGACAACCTCAGGGCGCAAACAAAGACAACAACAACTCTGCAACGAACAAACTCTCTGGAACCAATTCCGGAGATACCTAAGAGGCAAAATGAAGCCTGGTGCAGAACCATATCTCGAAACAAAAGATCAAAACATGGAGATGGCAAAGGCAGGGGAAAAGGAAGAGAAGATTTTGTAGATACAATCTACACAAAGCTAAACACAACGTTCTCCCATATTCTAAGCAATGAAGGAGCGAAGCGGGCTTTCCTTGCCTTAATACTAGGGGAAAGCAACCGAGATAAAACAAAGGAGGCTAAGGAGTACCAGAGTACCACCGGTACTACGGACATATAACCGACACATGTTATCACCTACGGAACACGATTCGAGATTCATGACGAAGGCAGGTTCATGGAGTATGTGCAAATACAACCAGCGGATACTGAGGTAGCCCCCAAGAAAAGGGTAGAACTACCTCAGGACGGCAAATACATCAACATGATCACCTTCTCCAGCGGAGGCCAGGAGGAGCTACTCGAAGACATCCTCGAGTTAGCTCGGAATAGAAGAAAGCTAGAATCCCACGAGGTGTTCAAACTAAGTGGACCACCTAGTAGCACTTGGGAAGAATGGATGGCTACGCCATTAACATTCTCAACAAGAGACGTCAATCAGGAAGTCGAGATGCACAAAGACCCTTTGCGATCACTCTTCCAATACATGAATGGAACGTTACGAAGGTCCCCATTGATGGGGGCAGCTCGTTAAACGTATTATTTTACGAACCCTACTTACGTATGGGTTTAACAACTGAGCGATTGGATTCATCCACTTGCACAATATACGGTTTCAATGGAGAAACCTCTAGACCAAAAGGAGAAATTGTCTTGCAGGTACGCGCATGACCCTTACTAACCAATACAAGGTTCTGTGTTGTGGAAGCACCTTCACATACAACATCATTATGGGACGACTGTGGGTCCATCGATTAAGAGGAACAACTTCGACCTATCATCAGTACCTTCGATTCCCTACACCCATAGGTGAAATGGAAATCAAAGGTGATCAACAAGATGCAAGGTTATGCAATCTAGCAGAGGTCAGACTCAACGAAGAAAGAGCTGCTGCACAGCAACACGAAAGGAAAAGACGAAAGGCGAATTCCAAATAAATCAAAGATGGAGCTTCAAAGTCCCCAAAGCCCCCTCAACTCAAGAAGGAAGCACCTCTGCCACCCCGGTAGTGGACACTTCTGCTAAATGACAATTACATAAATGCACTCTTATACGACCTCAAAAACAAACCTTTTCACCAGGTGGAACCAACAAAGAAAATCAACATCGGAATCTGAGACAGAACCAAAGATGATCAACATCGGGACTTTACTAGAAGAGGACGGGGAGATGCAACTACAAAGGCTACTACGGGACTACACAGATGTCTTTGCATGGTCAATGGAAGACATGCCAGGAATTGACCCGAATTTGGTCTCCCACCACCTTCGGCTCAAACCAGAAATGCCACCATTCAAGTAATGTATCCGCAAGGTGGCAGATATCTACCAGGAAGCAGTAGAAAAGGAGTTACAAAAACTCCTAGCAGCAGGATTCATACGAGAAGTCAAATATCCCATGTGGATATCCAACATGGTGATTGTACCCAAGAAGAACGGAGGCATGCGCATCTGCATCAACTTTAGCAATATCAACAAAGCATGCCCCAAGGACAGCTACCCGCTACTAAATATTGACCAACTGGTCAATGCAACTAAAGGTCACCAGAGGTTGTCCTTCATGGATGGTTACTCCAGTTATAACCAAATCGCCCTTGCAGAAGAAGACCAGGAGCATACTGCGTTCTTTACCCCACGAGGCTTGTATTGCTATACAAGGATGCCTTTCGGACTAAAGAACGCGGGGGCAACATACCATCGATTGGTAGACAAAATCTTTAAAACATGGATAGGCAATGCTTGTCAAAAGCAAAGAGGCGAAAAACCACCTATCGGACCTAAGGGAGATATTCGAAGCCATGAGAAACTTTCACATGAAAGTGAACCCGTAGAAATGCACGTTTGGAGTAACCTCGGGAAAGTTCCTAGGATACTTGGTAACTAAGCGAGGAATAGAAGTAGACCCCGAAAGGGTCAAAGCAATAATGGATATGCCATCTCCAAAGACACTAAAAGGAGTACAAAAGCTAAATGGAATCTTAGCCTCCATGGGAAGATTCATAGCAAGGTCATCGGACAAATGCAAAGCATTTATCGGTACACTAAAGAAAGGAAGCAGGTTCGTGTGGACCACGGAATGCGAGCAAGCTTTCCAAAAAATCAAGTAGTACTTGGCATCAGTACCTATCTTACAGAAGCCGGAGCCAGGTGAAATACTCACTCTATACTTAGCAGCAACAAGCTACGCTGTAAGCGCAGTATTGATACGAGACCAAGGGCAAGGAGAAAAGCCCATCTACTACATCAGCAAGAAACTCAGTTCAGCGGAGCGTAACTACACCAAGGTGGAGCCACTTATATATGCCTTAGTAGTGGCAACACAAAAACTAAGGATATATTTTGATGCACACATCATCCGAGTCTTTACAAAGGCTCAGATAGGTCAAATCCTCGATAGCACGGAGAAAATTGGAAGAGTGGCAAAATGGAATGCCATGATCAAACAGATTCTACATAATCTTTGAAACAAGGAAGGTTGAGAAATCACAAATCTTAGCAGACTTTCTGGCAGACCTACCTCTCAGCGACGAGGTGGAGATAGACGACATCCCAGGAATGGAGGAAGACAAGCAAGAACCAGAGGATCTGCTAGAACCTCAGAATTCATGAAGATGGGAAATATTCGTAGATGGCTCTTCCAATGGAGAAGGCGCAGGCATAGGGATTGTAATAACAACCCCTACCGGAGAACGACTCATCTATGCATTCAGGTTAGAATTCGAACAATACACCAATAACATCACAAAATATGAGGTGGTCATACATGGTCTACGCTTGGCACAAGAGCTGGGCTTATCAGATGTTCGGTTGACTAGTGACTCACAGTTGGTCATTAGACAAATCGAACTCAAATACCAAACTTTGGATCCAGTGCTATCTTCGTACTTAAAGCTAGCTCAGGAACATGCGTCAAAAATCAGCAACGTAACATTCAGGCATGTATGTCGAAAAGACAACAGACACGCAGAGCCTTAGCATTCATATCCTCTAAGCTAAAGGATAGAAATACCACCGACGTGCACGTTGGAAGGATATACGAACCTTCGATGAAAGGACCCATCTCAGGCGCTGAGGAAACTTTGGATGTTCAAACTCGGTCCATGAGAGAAGCAGACAAAGGAGAAGCAAACGAATAGATAAAAGAATCGGAGCAGCGAAGGCTGGAAAATCGACAAAGACCAATCCATGTCGGGCAGAAGGCACCGAAAATAAAGCGAAGATGATTGGAGGATTCCAATCTACTAGTACCTTGATAAAGGTACCTTTCCACCCGATGTTAAGGAAGCTCGGAAACTCGAATCAAAAGCAAAGAATGTACGACCTTCGTGACATAATACTATGTATGAGGTCATTTCTCGAGACCTCTAATGCGGTGCCTCTCACGAACCGAATGAAGGAAAATACTCCACGATATACACATCGGAGATGCCGCAAACAACCATAGCGGAAGAAGATCCTTGGCGGTCAAAGCCAAAATGCAAGGATACTACTTTGGTTAAGCATGGACAAAGTTTCAAAGAACGTGGCTAAGCGATGTGAAAGATGCCAACGCTTTGCCGGGAAGATCAAAGCACCAACAACGGAGCTCAACTCGGTCATCACCCTTAGCCATTTGTCAAATGGGGGTTGATATTGTCGGACCCTTGATAGAGATAACCTCGAAAAGAAAATACCTTATTGTGGCTACGGATTACTTCACCAAGTGGGTGGAAGCAAAGCCTTTGGCAAGAATTAGGGACACATATGTCTTTAAATTCTTGTTTGAGCAAATCATATGCGGAGTTCGAATACCAGCCGCCATAGTCTCGAGACAATGGCAAAAAGCAGTTAAAGGAAAGAACATCGACGTGTCTTTAAATTCTTGTTTGATACTCTCAACAATCGGAAGAACAAGTCCACTCCTATATACCCTAAGAGAAATGGACAAGCGGAGGCGACCAACAAAACCATAGCGATGAACTTAAATAAGAAGCTAGGAGCATACAAGAAGAGGTGGTGCGAACAAGCGCACAACGTCCTATGGGCCTATCGAACTACAAGAAGGTCGGCTACGGGGAAACTCCATTCTTGTTGACCTACGGAGGGCAGTAGTCATCCTAACGGAGATAATACTCCCAACGACAAAAACGGAGGCGTGAGAGAAGAATCTAACAACGAGACTTGATGTCGGAAAAACTGGATGATCTTGAAGAAAGAAGGAGGTAGCCTTGCAAAAGATGGTGAACTATCAATGAAGGCTAGCTCGAGAATACAACAAATGGGTCATCCCTTGGAACTTTGTGGCTGAGGAATACGTACTACGTCAAATACCACCATATCAAAGAAAGAAGGAGTGGGGCAAGCTAGCTCCGACATGGGACGGACCGTACATTATACACGACATTGCCGGAAAAGGATCTTACTACCTAAGAACCCCCAAAAGTAAAGTACTATAGCATCCTTGGAATGCGATTACCTAAAAAAGTACTACACGTAAGAGAATGGTGTTTACTCAGGAGAAGGAAGGAAAGGGAAATAGCCTACCATGTTCTATCCCTGATTTAAGGTATTACAAACCTTACTAATCAATGAAACAAACTTTTTGCTAAAAAATTAGTTTTGATTAATACAATTTGGTTAGAATAGACACCCTCCGTCAGGATTGACGATGAGGCAAGGCAAGGCATAACTGCGCATATGTCAATCTCGGATCCTCGGGGCGACAGCTCCTTTCATGAGGCATAAGAAAAAAAAAGATATCCCCTGTAGAGATACCTTGTCGAAGTAAAGCAGTCTCCGCGCTGAACGCGTAGGGTTACAGGAAAATTATTGCCCACGTAGGGACCTTCGCCACCATGATACCTTCTGTCCAAGATATCCGGGTAGGTCGTTGAATGTTCCACCAAAGGTCAAGCATACCTTAGTATGACATGGATGTCAAGTGGCCAAGTGAAAATGCGCCACTGTGGTGCATTATCAGTGGCTTGGCCAAAGTGTCGGATATGCGGTGCATGTACGAGTTGCGGCTAGACAATGGCATGTGCCAAACATGGTTTGGACATGGCCAATGACGCGAGATTAGTTTCAAGAGATGCCAAATGAGTTTGGCAAGAAAACTGTATGCATGAGGCGTACATGCATGCAAGCAAGACTTGCATTAGCACACTTGCATCGTTGGAGAATGATGCTTCGCAATGATTGCATGACTCTGGCTGGCAGACGCAATCATTATGCAACAAGGCTGGATGACATGTGTCGGGCACATGGCCTTATCGGTTTCGAATTGGTTACACGGAAGTTGAGTTACTTTATGCATAACTAAAGGCTATGACTTGTTTGTTTAGCTTTAGAGTGTGTTGGCGCCAGTTGGCACGGTTGGCTAACTGCCTGGCATAAAGTACATCTGTAACTGCCTGACAGTTACTTGTACATAGCTTATGTAAGGCTATATAAGCCTAATCTTGTGAGTAGATTGGGTAATGCGGAACAAGAAGAGTTTGTAACCCTAAGTGTGCAATAAATAAAAGTCTACGGCCTAGTTTAAAGCTAAGTTCTGTTGGTGCATTTGTCCCTTGTTTTGTCTTACATTTATGCATCAAGCGGAGTGTGTGTATTTGGTTAAAAGCTTGGAAGATTTGTGAGCATAACCTCTATTTAGTATGGGCTGAATAGAGAATTAGTCAAGAAGTTGAAGTATTGGCTAAGTGCGAATTGGCTGAAATTGTGTTGTGGAGCATAGTTGTCATTGTCAGAGTTGGTTTTGCATTTGAGTGTTTCGAACCTGTGACAATTCGGGTATCAGAGCCCTGGTTAAGGGTCTCTCTGTTCACGTTGAGATATAGAAGGATGGTTGAGTTCTTTGCTTTTCTTGAAGTTTGCCAAGAATTGCATTTGAAGTAAAGGATCCACACTGAGAGTGTAAGGCATGGGAAAGTCAAGTCGAAGATCATGCCAAAAGTTCACAGTCAGTGTATGTGAACGTTATATTCAACAATATGCAAGCAATAACCATACGCGTAGGATGGCCTCAAAACAACTTGATAAGGGTGAAACGAGTTGTTTTACATATCAGAACTACACTAAGGGTACCGAAGACGCTGCAAGTATTGATGAGAAATAACACGATCTTTGGGAAGGCTCGAAATGATGTTGGCAGGGGCCAACATCGCAACATCAGTCGTTTGCTAGGGAGCAAAGCACACACAGAGAAGAAGATGTCTTCTGGACTGATGTATATTGATGTGAAGATCAATGGAAAATGGGTATTAGCGATGGCTGATACCGGTGTTGCCAAGTCCTTTATGCATCCAGACGTTGCCATGGCATTGAACTTAACAGTTACTAGCGCGACTAGCACCATCAAAACTGTTAACGCAAAACCACAAGCCAGTCGAGGGAAAGTTCGCAATGCAGATGTGCAAGTTGGAGAATGGAAAGGAAAACTAGGTTTTCTAGTGATGGTCATGGATGATTTTGACCTGATTTTGGGCATGGATTTCTTTTGCGCGGTGAAGGCGTCGCCATTACCTCATAGAAATGGGATATTGATACAGCACCCTCAATACCCATGTTTTGTCTCTATGGTGAGGCAAAGAGAACCCCGACAAGATACTTAAGCCATGTTTGTCTGCGATTCGGGTGAAAAGGTATGCGCCAAGGCTTGGCTACTTTCCTATGCGTGTTGGTTAAGATCAAACCAGGAAAGGTAGTAGAAGTGGAGGATGGAATAGTTGAAGTCTTAGAAGAGTTTGCAGACACGATGCCTGCAGAACTGCCTAAGACGCTACCACCGCGGCGTAGGATCGATCATATGATAGAGTTGGTGCCAGGGCGAGGCCGCCTGCACAAGCACCATATCGTATGACCACACAAAAACAATGATAAGACAAGATCAATGGGTCATTACATGAAAATGTAAAGACGTCCTGCGATCTTGTCGCAATGATGAATTTCAACATAAATGAAGATAAGATAACACAAGAAATTGAGTAAGCAAATAAGCTTGCGAATACGACTATATTTCTTCATTTATTTGTGGAGAATTAGCAACATCAGTTGCGAAACTAAGAAGTATCATTACTTAAAGATTATCGACTTAATTTCTCTCATGTGAAAATAAATAACAGAGGCAAGTATGGGAATGATTAGAGTAAAAACTTGTTATTTATTTTAATATGATAGATTTACAGTAAGAGATTACAAAAATGGAAGGTTAGAAGGATAAATGTACAAGTATCACAAGAAGAGAAAAAGGAAAATAGAACAATCTTTCAACTTATTCTTCTCTTTCATCAGATTCTTTATCAGATTCCTCTTCTTCGCTTGCATCACTATCAGAGACATCTGAGGAAGGCATATTTTTAGAAATTTCATCGAGAAGACAAGGATATGAAGAAAGAGGAATGTTGTGGTCATTGCAAACTGTTTCAATAGTTTGATTGCGAAAACGGACAGCATCATTATTGAAATTCGCTACAGTAGTTTGTAGTTGCTTCTTGACTTAGAATATTTTTCATTGCGAAGAGAGAAGTCTTTTTGCAAGTTGTGCTTTCTCGGATTCAAGTTCCTTGATTCTAGTTTGAAACCTCTTCTCGGATTCTCGCGAACAAATGACAATGAGTTAGCAACTTAATAGCGATTTCATAAAAAAGAGGCGGAAAAGTAATGAAGAACAAAGAAACAACCTTCTCTGTCGTAAATCATATCTTTAACCAAGGCGGTATGCTCAATGATGAAGACTGACGCTAACACCTAAGTTATTTCTGGCATTATCTAGAACCTTCACAGCCCAAGCGAATTCATCATCATTGTTTATGACAAGAAGTGAACGAATTTGATTTTCTCACTCATTAAGTATGGCATTTTGGCGAAGAGATTCATCTCGTTCAATTTGGACTTCAAGAATAGTTTTTTGGAATTTCGCTAATGCTTGTGCACCTTGATTAGCAATGCGATCCTTATCATCTATAAGGCTGCTAATTTTCTTCCTTAGAATATTATTATTCTCCTGGGAGCTAAGATATAAACGTTTAAATCGGTTGGCTAAACCTAAACTAGATCTATGTTCAATTTCTAAGAGATGAAATTTGGTTCGAAGTTCATTTAATAAGAGAGAATTAATCTTGTTTAAAGAACTACTTAAAGATTCATTGAGATGAGCGAGAAGAGCATCATCATCCATACGTTCAGGGAATGAATAGAGAAGGATGGCTTCGTCAGAAAGATTATAAATATCTGCGAAAATGATAAGTCAGGCAAAGAAAAATAAACGACAAAGTAGAAACGAAGAAAAGAGAAGGGTATTATACCATAAAGTTGCTGATTAGCACTTTGAAGAGTAGATATTTTGTCCTTCTGGGTAGAAGACTCAACTTCCAACTGTTGAATTTTTTCACGAAGAGCGGCAGTCTCACTTTCATCCTTCTTGTGATATGTCGCAACTTCAACTTCTTTGTTCTTCTCCTTAAGTTGAAGATTTTTCTTTTCAAGATTGTTACGCCTCTTCTCAAGATCTGAGGCAATGACAAAAGAAGCTCTCCCAGACTATAAAGGAAAATAAAGGAATTGTTAAGATAAGGTTTATAATCGAAATCACAAAGAAATAAAGAAATATGAACATACCAAGGCACTGAGTGCATTTAATAAACTCGGGAGTCATTGTCCTGAAACTCCACGAAAAGAATCATTATCCACTAGCAGAGGGGCGTCGCGGATATTTGCGAGAGCTTCGCAAGTAGCAGAAAAACGATCATCTCCCATTCCTTGCATAGAATCAGAGAAAACACTAGACAATTGCGCCATAGCAGATTCAACTGAATGATTCTCCTTCGCAAAAGAAGTATCAACCTCATTATTATCTTCATCAGAGTTCTCGCTGGTTTGGGAATTAGAGTGAGAAGTGGGATGGATTTTCCGTTTTTTAGAAGATGGAGCAGAAGATTTATCCTTGCGAAGAGTGATTTTATTCTTGCCTTTAACCTTCGCAGCTTCAGAAATATCATTCTCTTCAACGCCAACCTTCGCACACGAATGAAGATAAGAAACAGAGGCAACAATATTGTTAAAAAATAATAAGGAAAAATATTTCTTACTTCATCCGTGATTGAACGAAGTGTCGCTAGAGTACTCGCCTTTGGATTTCTTTTGTAGCTCCTTCTCAATTTAATAATCTGAAAAATTTGCAAGATTAGGTATAAGAGGAAATACATATTGTAAAATAGGTAAAAGTTAGGAAGTATACCTCTTTTGCTTTCTCGGGCCAATTAAATACCCAAGGATGGTAGTTTACGAGATTCGCAGGGAGTACATGGGAACCTGAAATGTAAGGTCCACTCAAAAATAGTGGAAAGACAGACCATCTCTCATCTTTAGAGTAGCGAGGAACATTGTTCTTGCCAGAATGCCAGTCAATATCTAGCATGAGTATCTTATCATCGGAAACATTCTCTTTTCTTTTCAATCGGGCACCCCAGCGAGATTTATCATTTTTCATGTTTATTACTTGATAATTTTCAAAAAAGTTTTCTACAGTGTACTTTTCAGCGGCTATCTCTAAGCTTGCGAAGTTAGGATCTTTAACACTATCAGGATATAGAGATCCCTTACAAGCGCCGCGGTTGGCGAATTCAAGCATTAGACGGATGCAATCACCACTTAATTGATAAATAGCTCGCGAGAATTTCTCATGAGCAAGAATTTCATAGAACAAGGGCAGTTCGGGATCGTACGGAGGAATGGGAAGACTGCGAGGATTTGACCTAACGGATTATGATTTTCTGATCATCACACTGATGATCAGTAAACAACTTTGCAGAAAGAATAGATGAAGATTCTTGATTGGGAATAGTAGATAAGGTGAAACCCTTATCTTGTAATTTCTTTTGAGTTTCATCTAAAAGGGTTTCATATTTACGACCATAAGGATCCATTCTTAGAATATGGGAATGATTAGAGAATTGAAGATCAAGAGAAAGAAGAAAAGGAAGATTTACAGTAGCAGAAACGCAAATTGCGGAGGAAGAGAGTTGAAGAAAAGTTGCAGAGGGAAGGTAAAAGAGAAGAAGAGAAGGGTGAGAAAACTATATATAGAGAGAAGAATTCTCGAAGAAAAAAATGCATTTAATGCGAGATGGGACGTGAATGGTCAAGAAAAAACGGTTGAAAGAGACGTGTCAAGAAAAGAGTGGAAGAAGAAACATGTGAAATAAATTCCGTGTAAAAGTACGGGATTGTAACAGATAAAGATGAACAGTTGCGGCGTTTCAAAATATTGGTTCTCATGACATTCTCTTCTTCATAGAGAAGACATGAGAAGAGGCAAGATGTAGGATCAGAATATCGCGACATCAATACTTCGCGGGATCAATAAATAACAGCATTGCGAGGGGGTCGCAGAAGAGTAATATAGATGACGCAATGAATGACGACAGCCAAAACATGAGAAAAGTGTGAAGATCTAGCGAAGTTTAGGAGAGTTGCGAGATTGTATACTTGTACACTTGCGATATTTCGCAAGTCGTTCCCGAAAATAAAGGACAACTTAGTCATCATCCATTGTATACTACCCTATATAAAGAGTCGAATAAGTCTGTTAGGGGATTCTTCGTGAGGGACAAGGATTCTTTTTTCGAGGACAAGTCATTAGGAGAGAGAAAGTTTGTGGCGATTGTAATTTCTTTAGCTATTTTCTATTTTATCTTGTAAACATTCAAGGAAATAATCAATAAAAATCAGTGTTATTCATCTTCAAATGTCTTAGTTGTGTGGATTATTGTGAGGGGTGTAGTGTAGGATTTCCTGCAACTACACTTATATTACACCGTAATGCCTTTCGGTCTGAAGAAGAACGCTGGCGCTACTTACCTGCGCCATGACTACCATCTTCCACGATATGATGCACAAGCAAGTCGGTTACGTAGATGATGTGGTAGTTAAATCAAAAGAAGACTCGAGCGGATCATCCGAAACGCCACGACAAGTGTTCGATTCTTTTTCAGAGTGTTAGACAAGTCATTAGGAGAGAGAAAGTTTGTGGCGATTGTAATTTCTTTAGCTATTTTCTATTTTATCTTGTAAACATTCAAGGAAATAATCAATAAAAATCAGTGTTATTCATCTTCAAATGTCTTAGTTGTGTGGATTATTGTGAGGGGTGTAGTGTAGGATTTCCTGCAACTACACTTATATTACACCGTAATGCCTTTCGGTCTGAAGAACGCTGGCGCTACTTACCAACGCGCCATGACTACCATCTTCCACGATATGATGCACAAGCAAGTCGAAGATTACGTAGATGATGTGGTAGTTAAATCGAAGACTCGAGCGGATCATCCTAAACGCTACGTCAAGTGTTCGAAAGATGTCGCGAATACAAGTTGAAGATGAATCCTTTGAAATGCGTCTTTGGTGTCTCTTCGGGGAAGTTCTTAGGATTCCAAGTAACGGCCGCAGGGATAAAAGTTGACCCAGTCAAGACGCAAGCTATACCCACGATGCCGCCACCACGAACCGCAAAAGAGCTCCAGAGTTTCATGGTCAAGGTAAACTACATTCGTCGCTTCATACCGGGGCTGGCACAGCTCATTACTGCGTTTACCCCTCTGCTGAAAAAAGGAGCGAATTTTACATGGACTACGTCTCAGCAAAAAGCGTACCAGAAGATCCAGCAAACGCTGTCCTCCCCGACCGTTATGAAGCCTCCTATGCAAGGGAAGCCAGTATGTATTTACACAGCCTTTAGCGATACCGCCATTGGATCCCTCCTCGCTCAAGAAGACGACAAAGGAATTGAATATCCCATATATTACTTCAGTCGAATGTTGAGAGACGCTGAACTCAGATACCCCAAAGCAGAAAAGGCGTGTTTAGCGTTAATTTATTCCATCCAAAAGTTCAGGCACTACCTCCTCTCCAACAAGGTGGTGTTAATATCCAAATCAGACCCTGTAAAGTTCCTTCTCTCCAAACCCGCCCTGATAGGGAGGCCGGCTAAATGGCTCCTGCAGCTGTCAGAGTTAGACATAACGTGCGTTTCCCCGAGGGCCATAAAAGAACAGGCTGTTGCAGACCTGTTAGCAGCATTCCCAAGAGAAAACACCGCGGAGTTACGAGAAGATCTCCCGGGAGACCTTCCAGATATCTTCATAGTCGAAAAAGAAGCATGGTTGATGTTCTTCGACGGCTCTTCCACCCCCAGCACTAATACCGGAGGAGCAGGTGTGGTACTAGTATCTCCTGCTGGAGAAGTCTTCTCGCACTCTTTCAAGCTAGACTTTTCATGCACCAATAACTCAGCTGAATGCGAATCCTTCCTCATTGGACTATCACTAGCTAAACGAGCCGGGGCCACGCGTTTGGAGATAAGAGGAGATTCCAAATTACTCATCAACCAGGTAAACGGGATTTACACATTGAAAGAACTGACGCTGGCACCATACAGGGCTGAAGCACAAAAACTACTAAATTATTTCGCCGAAGCAACCATCGTACATGTCGACTGTAGCAGTAACAAGCATGCTGACTGCCTAGCTACACTAGCATCGAAGCTACAGTTCGAAGGATCCGAGGAAACCCTGACAGTAAAATGGCGAACCATAGATTCAACATGGCTTTCACAACCTAAGAAAGCCGAAGACGATGACTGGAGAACTCCTATCATTCAAGAACTCAACAACTCACTTTTCCAAGGGAAGGTCGACCTCAAGACTTTGCGGAATTTCTTTATGCTTCAAGATGTTCTCAGATCATCAAAATCCGCATGATAGCTCTCTGTCAAGGTGTCTCGGAAAAGAGGAAGCACAACAACAACTTGAACATGTTCATACCGAAGTCTGTGGAATAACATCAGTAGTAACCCTCTATCGTCGTTTACAACGACTTGGATACTATTGGCCGGAGATGGAAGCCCAATCCCGATTACTCCAGAAGGCGTGTCCCAATTGCCAGGCGCCCCATGTCGATGACGAAGTCCTCAACATCAGTCACACTGGGATCAAGTGAGCCGTACATCGGTTTCCTTCGTGACGGCATTCTTCCTGCTGACAAAGAGGATGCGTCCAAGCTAAAACAAAAGTCCAAAAGATTCGTGTTCCATGATGAGGTTTTATATCGCAAGAGTTTCGGAGGAAGTCTCATGCGGTGTTTGGGCGATGACAAATCCCAGTTATGTTAAGAGAAATGCACGAAGGCGAACACCAAGGGAAACAGAAACTGTTCCTGCAGATACACGAGAGGTACTACTGGCCGACCATGGAAGACGACGCAACTACTTTCGTTCAGAAATGCCGAGAATGCCAGATTCACGGAAACCTCATCCACGCGCCTCCAACATCCTTGCACTCGATAAGTAGCCCGTGGCCCTTTTATAGCTGGGGACTCGACATCATTGGGAAGATCAACCCGCCATCCTCAAAACAGCATGAATACATAATAACCGCGACCGAGTACTATACCAAGTGGGTTGAAGCTGTCCCGCTGAAAGGAACACTGGAGCCACGATCGCGGCATTCGTCAAGGAACACATCATCTGCCGTTTTTGCGTACCTAAACACGTCATCACCGACAACGGCACGCCTTTTGCTAACAAGCTAGTACAGGAACTACTTGAGAGGTACGGAATTAAACAAGTCTTCTCTCTCGTCTATTATCCCTGTGGAACGGGCAAGCCGAAAGTACCAACAAGACTCTGATCCGAATCCTCAGCCGAACAGTACACGACAATCCCAGGACCTGGCACAAGCAATTGCCGATGACTCTCTGGGCGTACAGAACATCTCCTAGAAGCTCCACCGGCATGTCTCCCTACTCCCTTGTCTACGGTACAGACGCGATCCTCCCAGCAGAAATCAAGATCCCGTCTGCCAGAATCGCCGCAGCGAGTGGACCTCAGTGGAATGAAGCCGAATCACTCAATGCCAGAATCGCGAAACTAGATACTATGGACTCCAGAACATGCACAAGCATACAGAAACAGGATTTCCAGGGCGTACAACAGCCATGTAAAATCCAGGGTTTTCAAGGAAGGAGATCTGGTGCTAAAAACCGCCAAACACATCCAGCAAGATGCATCGGCACCAAAGTTTTCTCCCAAATGGGAAGGGCCGTACATAATCACTAAAGCGTATGACAGTGGTTACTACAAGATTATCAAAGAAGATGGGGAAAGCTAGAGGCGAGTCATCAACGGAAAGTGGCTTAAGGCATACTACGCCTAATCACTTCCCGTAACATGCTACATCAAAAATGTGAACGTCCGTACACCCTCTCTACTTTTACTTTCTTTCTTGCCAATTATCGAATTTCAATACAATCCAACAGATTAATGGAATTTCTTTATTTCTTCAAAAAAAAAAAAAAAAGGAGCCTTCAAATCTTGTGATACAAATCAGAAAAGCCCATCTAGTAAATTATAATCCCTACAAAATATCATCTTCAACCGACCATGATATCTTTCAGTCCTACTCTTCAAGTCTCGAGTTAACTCTTCAATCCTCCGAGAGACTCCGGGGCCAAAGCTTTCACCTCTTCCAAATGATGGCTTTTGTGGCGGGAATCACACCAAAGAAGAATACCAACTCCTTAGTCGACCTTCACAATATTGAGACGATGCAAGTGGAGGTAGTGGAATGATGGAGTAGCGCAACCAGTGATATTAAACTCCAAGGATTCACAGGTGGACACCATGTTCTCCCACCTTTGAATGGCTGACTCTGCAGCAGCACGGATGGACATATTCTCCATCTCAGCAATCATTGGCAAAAGATAGTTCACTACGGAAACCAAGGCGGACGAACAACACTTCACTACGCTCCTGGAAAATTTTCAGTTAGAAGTGCAGTGGAGCTAATCAGAAAAAAGCTTCCTAAAGTTACTTGGGCAAAACAGGTATGGAGCATTGTAATTCATCCTAAAATTTCTACTAATTTATGGAAAATCCTTAGAGGTGCATGTGCAACAGAAGAAAATTATAGAAAAAAAGGATTTTCCACTGTTTCTAAATTTTATTTGTGTGGGAATGGGAATGATACAATGGAACACATTTTGTGGCATTGTGATTTTAGTGAAAAAATATGGCACTGGCTTGGAGGGATTTTTAAATTTTTCCATCCTTGTAGCTTTATGGATGTCTTGAAATGTGTCCAGAAGGAAAGTTCTGCAGTGAGAGAAATTTGGTATATCTATGCTTTTACTACAATGGTGGAGCTCTGGTTTACTGAAATGCAGTATGCTATGATGAGGAAGTTCCAGATGTGAAAAGTTTCAAAATGAGAATTCTACAGTTTACAAAAGAGTGTAGTGTGAGGATGAAAGGTAAAATCAGGGGGACTATATATGATATGAGCATCATGACAGAATTTGGTATCAAAGGTGTGAAGGCTAAAACTTCAGATATTAAGGAATGTATCTTTAGATTTCTTGCAGAAATCAAGTCCTCATATCTTTGTGATGGAGCATCCAAAGGGAATCCTGGTAATTCGGGTTATGGTTTTGTGGGGAGAAGTTGTACTTGGTAGTTATCTTGGTGCGATTCTTTGGTGGCATAGGAGTGGCTATAAATTTTATTCTTTGAGGTAATGGCCTTAATAGGTCTTTGGTGAATGGTCTATAAGAAGACACTATTCTAATGTGTGCTTTAGTCTTGACTCAAAAGCGGTTTCTGATCTTTCGATTCGGGGAAGATTCCTTGGATGGTTGAGAAGAGATGGCAAAGGATAAGAGCAAGAATAAGTAGTATCTCCTTCGGACATTCCTTTAGAGAAATCAATTTCTCAATGAGACAAAATGGCAAAGAAAGGCTCATCTCTTAATAGAGGTGAGGTGATTGAATTTGATGAAAAACCTCCATTCTTAGGTACCTTGGAATGGGTAGATCGACTTATTTCAGGTTCTGCTAATTTTTGGGCTGAATGTATTGGGCTTAGGTTCTGTTTTTCTTTCTTTTCCAGTTTTAGCTTAATGCATTGCAGGCTTGTCTAGACAGATTTTTTTTGTTCAAACTTTTTGTTTATTATTTGGTAATAAAATTTCTATGATTTAGAAAAAAAAAAAATATGGCCGTATGTCTTCCATATCCTCGTATAAAGGACCACGAATTCTTTCCGCACCAGGAAACCGCCAACATTCCGATAATTGGAGGAGAGACACCTCATACGAGTCCCGAATGACAAACCTGCATAGGGGTATTCATAACAAGACAGCCCTAAATCAGCGTTCTCCAAGTCTGCGGCGATCAACGAGGTTGGATTTGAAGGGAGGGGAATGACTAGGTCATCCTCATCAATAACGAGAACGCATGCTCCAACGGGATATCTCTCGCACGAAAGGGAAATTTTCCATTCATCAAACAAGCGGTGAAGCGTCGTCGATCCATCAAGAAGAAGAAAACATACCGGTATGATTTTCTTAACCCGAATAACCTTTGTTGGGATGCTCCCGCAAGAGTCGACCTCGCGCCTTCACCGGAGAATCGGGTGGTTAGAAGATGATTCGTCTCTCGTGCGACATGACAAAGAGAGAAACTCAACAAGAAGAACCCTTTCTCAAACGAGGGAGATGATGCAATTACGTTGGGTATGAATACGGAACCTTAAAGAAGGAAAGGAAGTAATGATGGACATAACGCTTCCATATTTTTGGCATGGATGATGCCCTGATTGAAGCCGCGCGTGAAGGAAGGCAAAATAAGAAAACTTTGCTATCTGTAGAAACACCTACTCCCTCCTTGTTTACACCGGTCCCATCAAGCTCGCGCCAGTCTCCCCAAACTTCCCAAAAACCGCCCAAGTCACGCCAGCTAGCACGCTCAGCTTCCCTATCTTGCGCCGGTCCCGCTAGCTAGCACGCTCAGTTTCCCAACTCACGACAACTTCTCAATGCCGCCCAGCTTCCTGTCTCTCACGACGCTAACTTCCCAATTGTGCCAGCCTCCCGATTTGCGCAAAACTGCCAGAGGCAAGGATTCCAAATCCTATTTATAAAAAGGTCAGACAAGCCTCCTCAATTCTCTTTATGATTTGTTGTTGATAGTTTGTCACCATCTCATGCTTACCTCGCAACAAAGCTCCTGTTCCAAGCTAAGCAGGGGACTTAATGTTGATGGTGGATTTTAAACAAAGGGTAAAATCGTAAAACCCCAAATAACCTAATGTCACCGGTGACACATTTATTAGAACATTTAATGCATGTAGTCAGTAATTAATAGGGGGTATTTTTTCAAATTAGGGTTACAACGAACAAAACCCTAATTCCCCTTCGTGCCAATGGCAAATCATGCCAGCCACACCTAGCCCAAGCTAGCCGCGCCATGCCAAACGCACTCTGCCTTGGCCCTAGCTATGCTATTCACACCAAACGCGCCAAAACATGCCAACCATGCTACCCGCACCTCCGTGCCAATGGAAAATCATGCCAGCCACACCAAACGCGCCAAAGCATGCCAACCATGCTAGCCGCACCTCCGTGCCAATGGCAAATCATGCCAGCCACACCAAACGCGCCAAAGCATGCCAACCATGCTAGCCGCACCTCCGTGCCAATGGCAAATCATGCCAGCCACACCTTGCCCAAGCTAGCCGCGCCATGCCAAACACACTCTGCCTTGGCCCTAGCTACGCTGGTCACGCCACGCCAAGCCAAACACCCTTACCTTGGCCCTAGCCGCGCCATGCCAAAGTAGCGCCCGCACCTAGGCTTGCAAACCGTGCAACCTAGGCCAAATTAGCCACGCATGCCATTGGCACATGCCAACACGCTCGCTGGTAGCTTTTCTCATCAGGGCGCGGCCCTAATGGCCGAGCATGCCATTGGCACATGCCAACACGCTCGCTGGTAGCTTTTCCTACCAGGTCGTGACCAAATTGGCCACGCATGCCATTGGCACATGCCAACACGCTCGCTGGTAGCTTTTCCTACCAGTGCCGTGACCCAAATTGGCCACGCATGCCATTGGAACATGCCAACACGCTCACCGGTAGCTTTTCCTACCAGTGTCGTGACCCAAATTGGCCACGCATGCCATTGGCACATGCCAACACGCATCGCTGGTAGCTTTTCCTACCAGGCCGTGACCAAATTGGCCACGCATGCCATTGGCACATGCCAACACGCTCGCTAATAGCTTTTCCTACCAGGCCGTGACCCAAATTGGCCACGCATGCCATTGGCACATGCCAACACGCTCGCTGGTAGATTTTCCTACCAGGTCGTGACCCAAATTGGCCATGCATGCCATTGGCACATGCCAACACGCATCACTGGTAGCTTTTCTTACCAGGCCGTGACCCAAATTGGCCATGCATGCCATTGGCACATGCCAACACGCATCGCTGGTAGCTTTTCCTACCAGGCCGTGACCCAAATTGGCCACACATGCCAACACGCTCGCTGGTAGCTTTTCCTACCATGTCGTGACCCAAATTGGCCACGCATGCCATTGGCACATGCCAACATGCATCGCTGGTAGCTTTTCTTACCAGGACGTAGCCCTAATGGCCATGCGTGCCATTGACACATGCCAAACACGCACGCTGGTAGCCTAACTTGCAAGACGTGCAACCTAGGCCAACTTGGCCGTACGTGCCATTGACACATGCCAAAACCCACGCTGGTAGCCTAACTTGCAAACCGTATAACCTACCACCAAGGCATTCCGCACACGCCATTGGCACATGCCAAACACGCCACTAGCAGCTCTGGCATTGCCACTAACACTCAACGTACAACCTACCACCAAGGCATTCCGCACATGCCATTGGCACATGCCACACACGCCACTAGCAGCTCTGTCATTGCCACTTGCACTCAAGGTGCAACCCGCAACAAAGGCATTCCGTACATGCCATTGGCACATGCCACACGCGCCACTTGCACTCAAGGTGCAACCAACACTCGAGACATCAACACAAACGGGGATGCTTTCCAGGGTCTTGGTTTGGCGGTCACAAAGATGCGGCGTACACTACGCTCACATTAAGAAAGCGTGAATAGGAATAAAGCGGTCAAATAAATGAGGAAATAATGGTGAAAACGTTTTCACCCATAAACACCATGCGGTTACCACCTCCTCTAATTATTTCACCCTTTACTCTCTTCCTTCATGAGGCCAGGGTACGTTTCAATCTCGACTTGTATAAATAGGTCTTACCTATTTCCACCAGACAACAAGTCTCGGTCAGGAGAAAAAATACAACACTCTCAGAAAAGGCAACTTTGCAAGCTCTCCAAAAAGCTTTCATCTCTTGCAAGCTTCATAAGCTTTCACTTTCTGATACAAGTCGAGACACTACTCTCCCAAAACTATTCTGGTCTCAACACCTTTCTTTGCTTCCCTCCCCAAATCAACCCTTCTCCTCCACTTTGTGACCGAAGCAAGTCTGGAACGGCCATTTCTTGGTTTAGGCCGGACTTGTACAGATTGATCTCTCGAATCTATAAAGTGCTCACGTGCAGCACATTTGTTTAGGGTTTAAACCAGTTTCTCACTCACCTACCGAATTTACCAAAATTGGCGGAAACGATTTTTACCCATAAACAATAACATACCGGCTTTTTATTTGGAATATTTCACCAAGTAAACTTAGTGTCTTCATCAAGGAGATATAAAGGTACAAGCATCTCCTATATTTCCACACTCCCCACAAAGATATATCAATTAAGCACAAGTTCAAATTGAACTCTCCCCCATTTGATGTCATTCCATAAAGAACAACATAACGAATTTTTCAGATAAATAAATCTTTAACTGATCTTAACACCAGATACTAGTAGTATTTTAAGGAAGGGATACTAGATGAAAGATTATCAGAAAACATGTTCCACAGAGAATGTAAGCAGAAGTAGTATACACAATTATGGATATCCAAAGCAAGAATTGAAATTGTAGTAATCCTCAAAATTCCTTTAAGAAAACAATTCTCCTGTGAGGAAGAGTTTCGTGTTAACCTAAGGTGAATGTTGTTCCTTAAAATTCCTATGATATATGTGTTGTATTTCAGCTCGACTTTCTTTTAAGTTTAAATATCAACAATATGATAAGATAGGTTAATCTTAGTGTGTATTATTCTTAGCTTGTCAATTAAGAATTCACATGGATCATGTTATCATCTCTTGCTTAGGAGTCAGATAGGCAGGGTTAATTCATTACTAAGAGCATAAAAATTGTGGATACTCACACTAAGTCTTTATATTTCAGATATTTATGACGTGGTAGCACCATCACAATTTTTGACTTAATAATGGTGCGAGAAGGACAATTATGATGATAATCAAACCTACGGTCTCAATTGGTTACGTAACCTTCTGAACATATGTACATCTTCTTGGAGCAAGGCTCAACACTTAAAGATGACAATTAAATTCCTTGAAAGTGTATGGGATATGAGATCATACAATTACTAAGGAACAACCATACAATGCTTAACAAAATAATAAAGAAGTTAAGAACGGCGAAAATCTCTTAACTAAAACTGAAGTTGTATTGCCCAAAAGATGTAAATAAGTTCAGGAGAAATGAAACCAAATTGCATTAATGAACAATAACAACACCAATATGTTGTTGATAGTCGTGAAACGTTCGAGCATCGAGAGGCTTGGAGAATATTATCCAGTTTTCATTCAGAAGGCACAAACTCAATTTTGACAGTACCATTCTCAAAGAGATCTCTGATGAAGTGATACCTTATGTCAATGTGCTTCGTTCTTGAGTGCTCAACGGGATTTTCAGTAATTCGAATCGTACATGGGTTACCACAAAATATATTCAAAGTTGAAGATACATATTTTCATATCCTCGAGAAGTTTACGGATTACGTACCTACACAATATAACCATTGGTTTACTAGTTTAATTTTATCTCTTGAGTTGATCTGATTACCGATATTCGTCTGTAGATTACTTTGTTCTAGGTCCAATTGGTGATTATCGAGTTATTTCGAGGTCGGTGATCATAATTTGGTAGGAGATAGAACATAGAAAAGATAATTCTTATTGATTAAGTTAGACTGAATCATATGTCTTAATTTACAAGGTGAACCTTCGAGGGCTTATATACAGTTGGTTTAGCGTGTGACTCACGCTAAACACGTTTCTACAGAGGGACCACTTATGTCTAACTGGCGGTGACGTCATGATCCACTCAGACTTACTTCGTTAGTTATTTAATTTCTCGACATGTGATCTTCAATATCTCTCGATCTCTAGGTCTTGAACCTGACATCTTTGGTCTTATCTTCGTTTCTTGCTCAAGAACTCGCGTCTTCAACATGTCGTGATATTATTTGTTTCATCTCGTCCTCTGCTAAGTCATTATTTTCAGATCATGCTCGAGGTGAGGACTTATTACTCAATCTCGACGTGAGCTCCTTCTTAGCTCCGAGATCCAGGACACTCTAGCTGTCAGTTGTTGGAAGATGTTATATTTTGTTATCTATAATAGTCCAGTGTCCATTCCATAATCAGTAAGTATTTGTTCCATCCATAATAATTGAGTACAACACAAACCTGTTGCGATGTATTCTGCTTCACAAGTTGATAAGGACTGTGAGTTTTGTTTCTTGTTATGCCAAGCAACAATATTTAATCCCACATGAAAAAATCTTCATGATGTACTCCTTTGTCCGCTACACATCTGCCCAATCCGCATCGTAGTAAGCAGTAAGTTCAGTGTTAATATCAAAGGTGCAAAACAGACCAAACCCATAGTATATTTAACATATCGGATGATCCTTTTTACAGCTGCAAGGTGAGACTCTTTAGGACCAGCTTGAAATCTTGCACATCAATCGACATTGTATGAGATATCAGGTCTCGTGACTGTTAAGAATAAAAGGCTACAAATCACGTACCTATACAGTTTTAGATCCACATTGGTACCTTTCTCATCTCTTTGTAGTCTCCCACTAACATGCATAGGAGTTTATTTTGGAGTGGAACCATCAAGACCAAATACTCGAACAAGGTCTTTGGCATATTGTTCTTGCGAGATGTAGATTCCATTCTTATGTTGTTGAATTTGTAAACCCAAAAGGAATCTTAACTCACAAACATTGCTCATCTCAATCCTTGCCAAGAAAGGTTTGAAATTCCTCAGCAAGTTTCTTAGATGTTGATCCAAAGATAATATCATCAACATAAATTTGAGCTATCAAGACATCTTTTCCACTCCATTTGGTAAACAACGTTTTGTGAGCTATCAAGACATCTTTTCCACTCCATTTGGTAAACAACGTTTTGTCAGCTCTCCCTCAAGAGAAATATATTGGGCTAATGTTGAGTCGTATGATTGCACTGCCAGGTTGGTCAGTTGGAGTAAAGCAAGTTGATGATATGACTAGGTGGGTGTCCTGTTTTTTTCTATGAAAGTACGAAGCTACTACACTTCCCCCACTATTTACCCCACTCCCTTCCCCCATTAGGTGGCACTGTTCTTAACCCTTGGATTCAATAATAATGGGACCCCCTGCTAATCTCAATCCAAGGGATCAAGGGTTAAGAACAGTGCCACCTAATGGGGGAAGGTAGTGGGGGATGTATATCATTTTCGATGAACGTGTGCTAGTCTGCCTAACGGTTAAAGTGGAGGAAAAGACACAATTTGCGCCCTTCATAGTCATCATACTCTTGAGGATTAAAGTACATTGAAACATATGTAAACAAAAAGGAAAAAACTTAAGGGAATTTTGATAAAGTGCCCCCGTTTTTTTAAACCCATAAAATTAATGCCCCCGTTTTTTTCAAACTTTCTAAAGTGCCCTTATTGTTTACTTTCACCCCTTGGGCCCGCATAATGGAGTCAATGGTCGTTTACCTAGTCAAAAACTGGGTCAAATTACCATAAACCCATCACTTATCCTAAAAGAGTGAGAAAATCTTTACCGACACTCTCTTTCTTCCTCTTTTCTGTCTCCCTTTCTTCTGTCTCGGAGAAAAAAGTTTGGTGATTCAATTGAATCGATAGGTTGGTTAAATAGATAGATGTTTCTGGTTTGATTGATTAGTCTATTGAAGATTAAATTGAATGGTTTCATCGATGGCGACGACTGGAAAGGAAAAGGTGATGTCCAGGTAAGACCGTAAGTTTTGATTTTGTTATATCTGTACTTGCATGATTTAATCAAATGATTTGGAAGCTTTTTCGATCAATATAATGTGAAACCCCTAACTTTATTTTTTGAAACCCTCACTTTTTCATCATTTTTTATCTGTTTCTTTTGTTTTGTCTGTGAAAAACAAAGGGAATCTTCCTTTTGTTTTTGTTTGTCACTTAAACTTGAAAACAAATGATGATGTGAAGAATCTGCAGTTGAATCTGATGAAACACTTTTATTTAAAAAAAAAATTTGTTTAATTTTGTTAGAATTTATGTATGTATTTGTATGTGTATTGGGTCTGTATTTGTATGTGTATTGAGTCTGTATTTGGTTTGTATTTGTATGAATGCCTTATAATATTGTTTTGTATTTCTGTATATTTCAGTGGAAACATTGATAAGGGAAAAACCAAGTTTAGAGACATAAGTTGTTATTGTATTGACATTAAGATTGAGTTTGCTTTCAAAAAGTTACAAAGAGATAAGATGAATTTGAGGATGTTTCAGCAAATGGTTCACAGGAAGTTGTGTTTGGAAGATATAGATGAAGTTATTTTAATGTGGATATCAGAACATGGACATCCATGGACTCTAAAGAATGATCAATCTTATTTTTGGTTTTGGGACAATGTTGTGGTAAATGGCAATGGTTTCATTCAATTGGTTGTCAAGATTACAAATCCAGAATGGGATGTCACACCTAAGAAATCAGTATCAAAGTTACCTCAAGTGAGAAGAAGCCCAAGACTTGGAGGTGAGAAGAACCAAAGTGATGGTGGTGCCACTGCTAGGAAGTTGTTTGGGCAGGGCAGTTCACAACCTACTCAATCAAGTGTTGTTGGTGATAATTTGATAGAAGGATCAAGTAGTACACCAATTCAAGTAGATGAGGAACCACTTTTAGTTGATGAAGAATATTGGTTAAAGAAAATGAAAGAAAATAAACTAGATGAGACTATAATTCAACTTGAGTGCCATCCTGTAGAAGATCCTGAAGCTGCAGCTGCTTATAATAGTGATGAAGACAATGAAGATTCAAGTGATGCTGAAAGTGAAAATGCAGATGAAGGTGCTTATAACCTAAACACTTGAGTTACTGTTTTGTACTTTTGTGCATTTAATATGTACTGATGCATTAGTTATTGTTGTACTAACTGATTCAAGTTATTGTTATGCAGATAATGATGATGCAAGTGATGATGGTGCAGAAGTAAATGACCAAGGTAGAAGACTGACATGGCACTTTAATGTTCTTGCTTTTATGGTTGTAGCATATTATTGTTGGGCTCCCATTATTGCTTTTGTTTTGTTATGGCTTGTTTATATGAGTGATGAAGGTGTAGAACTAACTAGAGCTTTTTGTTTTGTACTTGTTTAGGTAAAGAGGGTGAAGAAGACCCACAATATTACAAGGATTTCCAAGCTGATAACCCTGAATTTGAGGATGAACCTGGTGAGCTTTTTGATGACTCGGATTTTGTTCAACCACTTGATCCTTCACAAATGATAGTAGGTACTACCTTTCCTGATAAAAACGCATTCCAGAGACATCTTAATCTTTTCTGTGTGAAAAATGAATGTGAATTTAAGGCTGAAAAGAGTGATAAGAAAAGACTTAGGGCTTGGTGTGAAAATAGGTTTGACAATAGAGGAAAGGTTGAGTGTGAGTGGTTTGTTTTTGCTTCAATACTACCAAATCAGTCTACATTTAAGGTTAGGTCTGTGAACTTAACCCATACTTGCAAGGGAAGGATTGTAGAAGACAAGATAATGAATAGATCTGCAGACCCTCCATTAGTAGCTGAAGTTATACAAGACCAGTTGAAGAATGGCTCTGGAAATATAATTTCAAGACCAAGAGGATTTCAAGAGGATTTCAAGGATTATCATCTCATTGATATTACTTATCATATAGCATGGAAGGCTAGGAACTTAGTGATGGAAGCTAAGTATGGGAGTTATGAAGAGGGTTACAAACTAGTTCCTCAGTTTTGTAAGATGGTGTGTGACTCCAACAAGAATCCACTTGTAACTTTCTCATATTGTAATACTGGCATGGCTTTTGAGTCAATGACAATAAGCTTTGCTGGAGCTATCAAAGGATGGAAGGAAGGGTGTAGATCAGTTGTTGGGTTAAATGCTTGTCATCTAAGTGGTAAGTGTGGTGGTGTGTTGATGGCTGCAACTGGGTTAGATGGTCAAAATGGTTTAGTCACATTAGGAATTGGTGTTTTTCATGCTGAAACAATTGAGAATTGGACTATGTTCCTCACTGACTTGAAGCCTTTACTCTTAAGCCATGAAAAGCCATTGACATTCATTTCAGATAGGCAAAAAGGGCTACTTGAAGCTGTTCCTGCTGTGTTCCCAGACTCACATCACAGATATTATTGGAGGTGAGCTTCTCTTGAATTTATTTGCTTTGATCATTAATTTTCTTATAGTGTGCTAGCTATTTATAAGTTTTTGTTGTTTCAGGCACTTGTATAACAATTTCAAGCAGCACTTTAAGGGACAAAAGTTGTATAGCTTACTGTGGAATGCAGCCAAATGCTACAAGAAGAAATATTTCTATGTAACATCTCAATAACATTTCTTACTGTTGATATGTTTATGGTTTTTTTTTATGGTTTGTATATGTGTAATAACCTGCTAATTTGTTTATGGTTTGTGTTTGTTGTATGCAGAAACATATGGAAGATATGAAGAAGGAGAATGTTGCTGCTGTGGTGTACCTTGAAAAGGCTGGTTTTGAGTCATGGTCTAGAGCCTTTTTTGATGACACTAGTAAGTGTGAACACCTAAATAACAACTTTAGTGAGTCATTTAATTCCATGGAAAAAAACCTTAGGGACAAACCAATATGTAGACTAGGAATTCTTTGTAATCAGTTGGTTATGAGTTTGTTTCACAAAAGGAGAAAAGAAAGTGCAAAATGGAATCCAAATGGATTGGTTCCTACTGCTATGAAACTAATTGGTAAATTGTGTAAGTTGGTTGGTGCATTTAAAGTAGACCCATGTGTGAGTGGTAAATTGTATGAAGTTACAAATGAGGGTAGCAAGGCAGTCTTTATTATCAACTTGGAAGAAAAGGAGTGTAGTTGTCTACAATGGCAACTCAAAGGGTTTGTTTGTCAACATGTTGTTTGTTGTTTGAAGCCATTTAGACCTGATTGGACCAAGTAAGTATATACTTTAATCAGAATTTGTTTTTTGCATCTCAACTTTACTATGTTTGTATGTTGTCAACTTTAACTGCCTTGTTGTTGTTTTTTTTTTTTTTTTTTGCAGGTATTGCTCTCATTATTACACGGTTCCTGCATACAGAGCCACATATGCTCCAGTTCCATTTCCTCCTCAAGAAGATTGGCCCGAGGTATTTGCAGTCATTTTGTAACTCAAATGCATGTTATTTAGACCTTCTTAAATGTATTTCCATTTTGTAACTCATTGTTATTTTTGTAGTTGGAAGAATATGAAAAGGTTGAATTGGAATCTTCTATCAAGATCGGGAAATCAGGAAGGCCTAGAGTTAAGAGGAGGAGAGCATGGGATGAGCCTAAAGCACCTACAAAGGCATATTCATGTTCAAGATGTAAATCAACTGGTCATAACAAAAGTACATGTCAAGGTGGTGATGTTGGCAGGAATCCAAAAGCTAAGAGGCAAAGAACCCAAGTAGATGGTGCTACCTTCACATTTTTTGACAGACCTGCTCCTAAGAAGAAGCAATCATCTCAACCATCTGGCATTAGAAAAACAGCAGCTGCATCTTCTTCTAAAGCTAAGAAAGCTCCTGCTAAAGCTTCTACAACTTCAAAGAAGCAGAACATGAGTCAGACAAAGAAGTGAATGGCACTATGTGGTTTGCAGTAGTTAGGGTTATGACTTTTTAGTATTAAAGTTGCATCTTTATTTGAACATCTTATTTTGGAACATCAATGTTATTTTGGAACATCTTTATGTATGACATGGTACTTTTTAAATCATGTATTACATATGAAATGAAGCATGTTTACATGTTAAGACCTTTTCCTAATTTTGTAACTAAATCAATCATTTGTTGTGTTGAATCTCTAACTCTCTCCTTTGCAGCAAGGAAGATAGCATCTGTAGCCCATCTAAAAGCATCACATTTTTGGCAGGTAAGGTAAGTTATTCCCTTGTTGTGTTGATTGTTGCATATCTTCAGGTACATTCTGGAATTGCAGGTTGAAGAGAAGCAAAGTTGATGGTGCAGTGGACAACTTTCAATGCAGTGATCATCTTCTCCATAAGCTTGGCAGCTTTTATCTGAAGGTAACAACACCAACTTGGATTTACAATGGTTAGAAGCATCTTCAAACCATTCAAAATAATTGCATGTAGGTATTGTGCACTTTAAGAACATTTTCCCATAGTTTTCATTTGTTGTAGATTGAAGCAATGCTCTTACACCATTACAGGGAACATGCTTGCACCTGGAATATAGCCAAGGACACACTTTTGTGTCATGATTACCTTGTTCACACATAGCACACTCACTAATGTTTTTTTTCATTCTCACCTTATTGTTGTTGTTGCTGCTACTAGTACTACCTGGAGAGTCTTTTGCACCTCCACCCATCACTGTTTCTGAGTTTTCTTAGCTTATGGTGAATTTTTTTTGAGTTACTGAAACATATGGAAGATCATTTGTATATATACAGGTTGAAGAAGATGGAATTGGGAATAAGACCGTTGGGAGATAAGATCTTATTACGGATCGTTGATTTTTCTTTTACATTGATGGTTAGATGGATGCCACGTGTTTCTTATTGACTCAAGTCGAATCAGAGTTTCAACTCAGCGATTCAAGTAGATTCAACTCTATTTAGTTGGAAGGGCTTTTTGGACTATTTTGCACTGCCACCTAAGCATTAACGCATGTTAACTGTCGTTTACCGTTTTATTCCGTTTTCTGAATAAAACGGTCAAGGCAAGGGAACTTTAACAAATGCTTAAAAAACGGGGGCATTTTTTTAGTGTAAAGTGAAAAGTAGGGGTACTTTATCAAAAATCCCAAAACTTAAAGTACTTCATGAACAGATGTTCCACATTGAAACAGATGTACAAGTAGACAGACAAAGTTGTCTATACCAAAGAACCCTCATTTGGGGCATACAGGATAATTTCGGGGCATACAGACTTATTATGCCATCCAATGATAGTTTGTAAGGGGTGTCCTAATGATGCTTAAGTTACTATAATACCCATGCATAGTTTAATTTACATTAATACCCTTCCACTAAATTAAATTCTGATCCTAAAACTCTCCCACTAATTAACCCATCCCCCTAATTAACTACCCACCCACTAATTAACTGTTACCCACTAATTAACCCTAACAACCGTTACTTAACAACAACAAAAAAAAAAGTTTTTAAAACCAAAAACACTTCTCTCTCCCTCTTCTTCCCATCTTCTTCTCCAAAAACTGAAAAAAAAAATCTAAAAATTTCTTTGTTCGATTAAGTTATAGATTAACCACATCAATGGCACCTCGTGTTAAGCGATGCCCTAGAAATACGGTTCTGAATCCTGGTGTTTCTTCTGTAGCATCTCAATCTAGGGTTTTTGGAAAAGATGGTGATGAAGAGGGTAGTGGATCGATTGGTGTTGGAGATGGTGAAATAGAGGCTGATTCTTTAAAATTGCACATAGAAAGGTATTTCCCACAAACCCATTGCTTGTTTTTGCGTATTTCGTTGATTTATGACATGTAATCGATGATTCGTCTAGTTTTTTTTTAGTTTCAGAGTAGTGTTCGGCTGAAATTTAGCAACCAAACTTATTTTTTTCATACAGACGAAAAACAGTTCGGCTGAAAGCTTGTTATATTTTGAATATCGTATGAGCCGAATAACCGAGTTCGGCTCAAAAAAATTTGTATGATAATAAGCCGAACTTGAATACCATTATTTAATAACCGATCTAATACTGTTGGGTGCATTGTTCGGCTCATTGTGATAAATATCGAATGTGCCGAACTTGTGTCTGACCATGGCTAACACTGATGGGCACCTTGTTCGGCTCATATTGATAAATATCGTATGTGCCGAACTTTACACTATGTATGGCCAATAGCTTCCTGTAAACTTGTCCACTTATAGGTGAGTTATCACATTGTGTAGTAGAATCATATTTATTTAATTTGGAAAACTAGTTAAGGTTTTTCATTTGTTGTAGCACCCATCCGGGAAAATTCAAAGCCAAGCTTAAAAGGAGAACAATGGAAGTGACTCCTTCTAACTCAAAAACTCCCAAACCTCGAGGTGGTGGCACAAAGAAATTACATGCATGGAAAAGGGGATTTGACACGACTTGCTCTTTTCCTGTAGAACAAGAGGATGACAATGATGAAGATGTTGGTAAGGAAGGTCAAGAAGAAGAAAAACTAGAACAAGAACAAGAGAAGTTGTTACATCAAGGGAGACAGGTAAGCACATTCCTCATCCGGATAATGTGATACGTCCTCGCAAGGGTGTTTTGCCCCATGTTCTCCCTGAAGATGGTGGAAGAGTGTTGATTGCTACAAGGAGTCATGGGCGAAGAGAATTTACAAGACTCCGGATCACAGGGATGCAGTCCGCGTACTTAGACACCCAAGCGCCGCACATTGGGATATTTTCAAAGAGGCTCCTGAGGTGGTGGCTTTAGTACAAGGCTCTGGTTTATGGCCTGCCATTTTCTATGCACAAGAGGAATTTGATGCAGTTACAAACTCAGCCTTTTGTGAGAGATTTTGTCCGGACACTTACACATTTCATCTCCCCTTTGGCGAGATGTCAATTACTCCAGATGATGCACAGAAGATTAGTGGTCTTAGAATGCATGGGAAAAATGTGAACTCAGCGGTTTATGAAATGACTTGGGATGAGTTGTATGTACTTGCTGAGGAAACTCTTGGTTTCCCAAAAGACAAAACAGAATTGGAGTTTGCCCTACGCTGCTAAAGAGGTGAAGTTTGTGGATTCTAGCACAAAGAAGTTGAAGAAAATCAATTTCACCGCTTTGAAAAAATGTTTTGGAGACACAAATGAGAAAATTTCAAAGGGGGAGTTGGTTATGGACGAGGTCACAGCTAAGCGCACTGCTAACGCATATTTGTTGTATACTTTAGGAAGTGTTATATTTCCCGATAACAGTGGGAACAAGGTTAATGCTCAATACCTTCAATTGTTAAGGGATTTGAAAAGCTACCACAAGTACTCTTGGGGAACAGCGGCCCTTTCTTTCCTATTCGAGCAACTTGGAACTGCGTCTAGGTTAACAAGTAGAAACATTGGAGGTTATTTCACAATGCTTCAGGTAAGTTTACACATCGTAGTTCCATTTTCAAGAAAAAAACTCGGCTTTCAATTTTGTTTTTTTTTATGCCGAACCTACTTTTCTAGAGGTCCGGCTGTTGCGATTTTAATTTACTAAGCCAAACTTGGAGGGTTCGGCTTTAAACTGTGTTTTGAACATAAGCCGAACTTGCTTCTGTTTCCCAAAGTTGACAACCTCCATGATCCAATTCTACTGATCCTAATAAATAAGTTTTGTGTTTTTTTTTAATAGTGTTGGTGTAGGTATGGATATATGACCATTTCCCGGAATTGAATTTATCCAAGGAAGATGACAAATGGGTAGATACATTCCCTACCTCGGTCAAATGGAGTTTCAAGGAAAATAAGAAGAGGAATAAAAAGGAAATCTTGATAGCTTTGAGAGAAAAGTTAGACTCTTTGACTGTTGAACAAGTTGTATTTAAACCATACAAAAAGGATGAAGAAGATGATGAAGTTGTTGAGGATGAAGATATGCCATTGGGGATGTACTATGGGCCATTGTTTTATCCCGAAGGCTTTACAGTGTTTGATCCCCGTCGAGTACTCCGTCAATATGGATTTATCCAAACGATTCTGGTGCTAGAGGAATCAAAGTTCAAGTTGTTGCCCAGGGGTTCTAAGGGAACAAAGAGTACGGAAAGTTCATGGAATGCCGAATATGATCCCGATCCTACCATTGATTGTTGGGATAAATTGGAAGATAACAAATTAAGTTGGGTTGACTTAGAAGAGTTGTGTGATGATCCTTGTGAAGTTGACTCGGCTTATATAGATTGGTATAACCAAATTTCACATCCCTTAATCATTAATAGGTAAAGTCAAGCTTTGGTAGATGGTAAGAGGGGAAAGCGAACACAAAAGGAAGTGGAGCCGAAGACGAGGAAGAACAGAAAGAGCATGGTTGAAGATGTTTCGAAGTCTTACCGAACTATGGTATATTGAGTGCATACTTTTAAAGTTGTTTTCAATATTTTTGTACGTTGTTGCTTATATGTTGTAACTAAATTTTATGTTCAATTTTATTAGGTGGCTGGGGGTAACGACGTGTTGAAGACTATGAAGAAGAAAATTGATTGCAAAGTGGAGATGGCGGTGGAAGAGCAAGAATATATGTACAGCCGTTGGGATGGAGTAATCAACAAATGTGAAGGTGCGAGTGGAAGTGGAAGTGGTGGTAAAAAAGGTCGTGGTGGTGGAAGCCGCGGTCGTGCTCAATTGATGATTATGTTCAAATTGAAGTACACTAGGTTTTTATGGTTTGGTTTTTAAGTAATGTTTGAATTTAGCACAATTTTATTTACTTGAAGAAAACAATGTTATGTGTTTGGTTTTCGGTACAATGTTTCGATGTTTAACTACAATGTTATGCTTTTATGTTTAAGTGAAATGTTATGCTTTGAGTGCACTGCGATACGTAAGTTACAGTATAAGGTTCGGCTTATAAATATGTAATACGTATTAGCCGAACCCGTTAGACATTCCTCAATTTTCTAAGTACAAAGAAAGTTTTGCGCGTTCGGAAATACCTTCCTTATAGCAAACATCAATGCCGCCTCTTGGTCGGTTACCATGACCTTTGGAAGAGCATCCTCCCGAAAGATTAACTTCACTTGTTCCAATGCCCAAACATAGCTTTCTTTCAACTCATCATGCAAAAACAAAAAGCAACGGTGAAAGGTGACTTGGTTGACGTATGACCAACAACGTTCATCAAAGGCATCTCATACTTATGGGTCTTGTAAGTGCAATCCAATATGAGAACTTGTGGGAAGCATAACGCCAACTTCACACATTCCGGATGGGAAATAAAAAGGTGAGTCACATGGCCGAATTCATCCAATTTCTTTTGGCAAGCATAGTTCTTCTTTTGCGCCAACCACAATAATTATTGCATCACCAACCTACCTTGCAAATCCTTTCTTCTCAAAGTACTTCTCGCGTTATAGATTTGTTGCAACGTAGTCTTGTTGTTCTTATCATCCTCCTTCAACTTGCTAAGAATTTTTCTGGGTGGCATACGTGCTCGTGTCATTTTATCTACCTCTGCATATTCATGAGCTTTGAGTCTTCCGGCTCTATTATGTCCATGAAGATCCTTTGGACGTGTGTGGTTATGACGGCAATCCATATCTTCATTCATTTTGAAAACTTTTTCATTTATGTTCCAATTTAAGACGATCTTGAAGGGACAATTTGTCTTCCTTGTTTTAGTCTTATATTTTTTCCCAGATTTCCCAACATATGGCTCACCTTTTTTCTTCTTGCTTACTTTCTTCCCACCCCTCTCACAAATCATCTCAACCCGCTCCTTTCGGCTTTGTCTAGCTTTAACTAGGGGACGCAATTGATTTTCCAAGCATGTTCCTCAACCCATTTAACAGCTTCTTTAGTTTTCCACGTCTACATATCCACAAGTACAAAAGTTAAGTTTTATTAATGATTTTGCATACAACATACTTGAAAATTAATAAAAACATAATCTATGTTACCTACCAAGTCAGTTTGGAAGTGATCTTTAGTATCTTCATGAATGACATCAACAGGCGGTGGTTGATCCTCCATAGTTTCCATTTCAGGAACAATCTACAACAATATCGCACAGGTTTTGGATCAGGTTCGGCTCACACGCAGTACTCTATGAAAGCCGAGCTAAAGGTTCGGCTAATTCGTGTTTGACTTATAAAGACGAACTACTTGTCAAACATGGATTCGGCTTATTGGGCACTAATATTATAAGCCGAACCATAAGACTTGAAATTTATGAAAACAAAAATTAATGTTCGGCTGGATCACGTGTAAGCCGAACATTACACTGTAACTCATAAAAATTTTTGTATAAGGTTCGGCTTATTTTAGCACATCATCTTTAAGCCGAACCATGAAAATTATTTGGTGCGAAAATAATTGAATGATAGTTCGGCGTATATATATCTCAATCGCAGAAACCGAATTGTTCTTATTTATTAAGGTTCGGCATACATCTTATCTGCCGAACCTAACTCTGTTGCACCGAACTAGTTGCAAAAATCATAACTTTTGGTGAAATCAAGCTACAAAACGGAAAATAAACAACGTCTACAACCATACCTGTGTATTATTAGCATTGGGTTCCTCATCCATGTACTCATCTTCGGGATTTGGCTCCATAAAGTCATCATCTTGAGCTTGAGAAAAAAGTTGAGTTTGGGTAAAATTATTTTCCTAATCCAACAAATAAGCCATGTCTGGATCTCCATCGTAATTCATATGTATTTTCTTAGCTTTACGTGATGAAGATTCACCTTCCTCACTCGAATTTGTATCACACATCTCTCAATAATCACAAAGATCACAAAGAAAAAAAAAAGTTTTTTTTCCTCCTCTTCTTCGCTCCTCCTTTTTCTAAAAAACAAGAAAAGTATTATCCTAAATTAACATTAAGCTAACTACAATCATTAACAACTAATTAATCAAATTAACACTAATCACACAAGGGTATTTTCGCATATATGAAAATAGGTTGGATAAGGGATAGCCTAGAAATACTATTTTCAACCCCTTTTTGTCTTATTATGTATGCCCCAAATGAGGGTTCATACCAAATCAACCGTTGAATCAATATTTGGAGGTGCCAAGATGATAAACAGGAGAAATATAAGATATATAAATAAAGGAAAATCATAGTGCTTCATGATTTTCAAGTGAAACTAGAATGATCAGAAAACATGCTTTGAATTGGTGAATAGGAAAGTGAAATTTTTTCAAACCTGTGAAATTAAACATCGTGGAACATAACAAAAACAGGCCAACATATTTAGATGCTCACAATAAACCTTCAAAACTTCTCGTTTTCCATCAACAGATATAATCAAACTTTAGTCTCCAACTTAAACATATAACGTTGTGCAAGCAAAGGTATCTTAAGCACTTGTGAACATTTAACAACACGCTAATTACCTAAAGAAAGTTTCATAAACAACTCAAAGCACAAAGTACCCCCAACCTAGCAAAATATAGATCCATTGAGAAAATTTATCTAAGTCTTCTAGCCTCTCTTTCTGATTCAAGAAGAGTGAGATAGTCACCTTCACGAACAGGTCCTTTCACATTCCTCATGATCAAACGGTTTTGGTCATCCAAAAACTTAACTCTAACTTGGGTCACCTGTCCTCTTGATCCAGTTCGTCCCATAACTTTGACAACAACTGCTAGCTTCACACCGGAGTCCATTTTTCCCTGAAATAGCAGTTATTAGACATTATTGTAAATTCCCCATTACATTGTCAAAAAAGCATAATCAAATATACATAATATAGCAAAGATGCATAAGCATATACAGAGGACAAGGCATTTAACACAGTTTCCACAGTGCAGTCATTTAAGTTGAGGAATGGAACTATCAACAGCAAAATACTCGAACACTTTATACAGTTAACAAAAGTGTAGTAACAAGCACAAAGAGCAAAGAATATAAAGAGCACGGGCTGTGTAACATTTTCAGACTCCAAAAAAGGCTTGCTATCTTATACCACAATATGAAATGATCCATAAGAAACACTATGACTGGTGAAAGTCCAATTGAATTACTACATACTCAAAATAATACGTGTAGTAAGATGTACTGCTCCAAAGGAACTTATGTATATTAATTTAAAGTGTGAACATAAATTAGCACACTGTAGTTGACTCTAGAAATATCAAACACAAACTGAAGAACAGATTTAAGCATAACCAAAAATCAAAAACCAAAAATTAGTTCACCAATTTTAGCATCTAAAAATCATTCAAACTGGTCTGGTTTCATATTGAATATGCCATTAACCTACTACAACCACAACAACTCAAAACTTTGATAATCCAAATGAATCAGTATCTACATACAAACAAATCACAGGTAGAAGCAATTATTATCCTAATCATCGAAGACTTTGAATGAAAAGAAAAGTTCAACAGCAGTTTAGCATCACGTAAGGAAACCAAAATCTATTCACGCAGAGCATAGAAATAACTTTTTATCAGAGAAAGCTAGAAAACCATGAAAGGATGGATAAATCCTAAACAAAATCGCAACCAATATAACAAAATTCAGATCAAACAAGTAAAAGACAAAGAGAGATTACAGAAAGGAACCTTACTTGAAGAAATTCGCTTGAAGAATCGGCAGATAGGGAGGGAGTATCCTTTTGCTGCTGCTCTGAGAACCCTCTCCTGCTTTGTGAGCTTCTTTAATAAAACCCTAACCCTAAAATCCAACTGCTTGTTTTTATACCATCGAAGACTAGCCGCGTTGATTACTTATGACCTTACGATCCCATCAACACTAACAAACGTCTCAGATTAGTTTGATATATGGGTCGGGTCAAGTATTTGACATCATCACCCATATCCGTCTTTTGACTAGCCATGACTTCTTTTTGCTCGATCAGCCCATGGGACATATCACCATGCCTACTCAAATTATGCAAGACTCTTTGTTTGCACCCGTTTGCAGAAGCTACTAGTCCAACTTTTATTTTGCTTGAAGCATTCAACTGGCGTTAGTAAGGGTCTGTTGCAGTTTGCAACAGTAAAAAGCACTAGGAAACTAGAAGATTTTTGGCTTTTGCAGAAGTTAGAGGATGTCTATTTTCTTTGGCTTTTGTGTTCTGATTTTGTATTTAAAGAACGCAAATTTCATGATTCCAAGAAAATAAATAAAGCTTTCATCAATTCTAAAGTTGCGACACCAAATATCCAAAAGTGCCGTTTATCAATTTCAAAAGCTGTGTCAATTTTTTTTTGCAAAAGCTTTAGTCAATCAATAAAAAGGTTATAGTGGAAACCAGTGGATTTTGATAAGAACAAAGAGATCACCTTTGCAATTAACCCAAGCACTGAAAATATATGGTAGAATCAGTCTTGCATAAATTATAGATAATCACTCGATCAAAATCATATTGCAACCTTTTCCGGAAAAAAAATCATAATGCAACCTTTGTACAAAAATTATTCTACTCTTGAAGTAGCCAATCTTCTTTGTGATGATGCCGCTGACTCTGAGCATAAATGAGTCGCACCATTTAGACAATCCCTTCATAATAATGCTGCAAAGCATTGATGGAGACTGTGAATGATATTAACGAGTATTCTGAGAGGGTCCAACGGAAGGCTTAAAAACATACCATACAGAAGAAGAAGAAAAAAAACTCAAATCCAACGAAAAGGTGTATCTGCCAAAGAAGGTGAAGACTGGTGCAGCTACTTAACACATGGAACTAAGAACCTTAGAGATTAACTGATAAAACTACCACGAGGTAATTTTCTTTCCAGGTACGAAGTCCATACTACTTTAGAACCTGCGATTGGCCAAACCCAAATCTCTTAATTCCCACAGAGGCTTATTTTCGCTCTTGGCGTCATTCCTGATAGCACTTTGAATAGGTTTAACAACACCAAAATACTGCATCAAAGCAAAGACAGTTGAAAAAACAGTTACTAAACGTTGATACTATTTATTTACTACCTGAAGTAGCTAGATGTGTTCCTCATTACTTACAACATGCTATCTAAAATCACCACCGTCATGCTGAAGAAAAATTACCTGGAAGGCCAAAAGGAGAGGGATAAAGAACTTGAATCTTTCATTTGGATTAGGTCCTTCAATTAACTTCTTGTCAACTAAAATTGATTTGCTTCCGTTTGACACAATATCTGTTATCGTCTGTACCAAATGAGGAATCCATGCAATGCCATTTGGAAGAATCTGCATAGGCCAGTCAAACTCAAGTTAATGAGGAATCCATGCAATGCCTTCACTTTTCGCGAGAAAATAGCATAAATAAAATCAAATGATGACAAAGGATGCACAGCGATAAAAGAAGACTAACCTTTTCACCACCATCATTTGTATTGCACCTCCCGCTGTTCTCAACCAAAACAACTGGAATTTGGAAGTCCTGTAAACATCAAAAACAAAATTTCGAAGATAATTTTAAAAAGCAACCCAAAATGCTGCACAGTCATCAAATTTCAAACTGCTTGATTTTCTTGCGAAAACTTCACTTTTTTTAAGATAAACCTTAAGAACTAGAGTAACATAAAACCATACAGGACTGATCGCCGGAAACAGATAAATGACATCACTGGGAATCAAGGAACTACATATTAGTAACAGAATTAGTAATAGAAGTCAGAATAGTTTATTGCTAACTGCGTTTAAAGTTTTGTCTCGCAGTAGCCTAACACTTCCCCCAAACACCCCTTCACTTACCATCTGCACCTTACTTGATTCTCTCAGATGACTACAATGCTTGACCCCAAGTCTTTTGACATTTTTTATTTTTCATCAGGCCTGTTCTCCCAGGTGACTCTTGTTCAGTATAGTGAGACCAGTCCCACAAATTCGGTGCACTGAATATGCAATTATTTCTCATGAAATAAAACATTCTAGAGGAGCCGAATGTACAAAAAGTCTAGTTACGTTTAGGCAGTTCGATATATTTGGACTTTCCCGAGATTGAAATTTTCCAAATGTTTCGCATTATGTTGCTATGCCGAAGTCTAGAAACTACAGTAGTTCAGTGTGCAGTTTTACGATATAACTCAAATTCTCATACTGTAGTCAAAGACATGCCTTGAAACGAATTATTTTGAGGTCTTAAAACTAAGTGGATTTTTTGTTTTCTTAATCTAAAACCTCCCATCCCTAGAGGAACTTTTAATAAAACTTTGAAAGAAGATTACTGATAAAACAAATGAAAACAATGAACAGCACCACAGGGTCTACACTACAGGTTCATAGTGAAAAATACTGTAAGCTCGGATCAGTTGTTTATAGCAGAATAAGAATACTATTCAGCTAAGCAACTTCAAACATCAGGGGAACAACTAGTAAAAGACTTTTATCATCAGGTAGTAGGTACTGATTGTCTAGTGGGTATGCCGTATCATTGGGTTGTAGGCAGCTACATAGATTCTAAATCACCAGAAGATTATACAATTTCAAGTTAACCTTTACTGATTCACTTCTACCTAAGTCTAAGACTAAGAGTTTTAGTAGTACAGCATTGTCTTACTCACATCAAAGACAACCCATACACTGAATTCTTTCAAGACCTATAAACTAAGCAATGTTGTACCTGGTATTCTTGTTTTTTTATCCGAGCTCCCATGTGGACAACCTTCAGAAGTGCATCTGATCTTCTATTAAAGAAGTCATCGTAATTCAATCCATCAGGCGGAGAGAGCTGAGCATGTGTCAGGACAACCACACCTCGGCGCCATATTGCTTTACCAAAGCTATCACTAATAGCCTTAATAATTTGTCTATCCAAATTATCCACTCTATAGGCGTCCAAGCGGTCTACATAGAGCAAAACATCAATCGTCTTGTTCAGAAGAAACCTGTAAGATTAGGCAAATCAAAAGCATGGTCAACCTTAATGGAAGGAAAAGAAAATGTGAGGATACAGATTATAACTTATAACTATGAAGACAATGTTCCATAAGCTGCATCTTAAGTGGTCAAATAATACAAACCGTTTAATAATCTCAAGAGCTTGATCATTGACATATCCTCCTTCTATAAGCCCAGGGGTGTCAATGATGTTCAATGTGAACCCTGCCCTTGATCGTGATACCATAACAGGTCGTGATGCTTCGGACTGCATAAAAATAATCCCAGAGAAATAAAACCTCAATATTCACCAGAAAAAAGAAACATCATTGAAGCATTTTATGAGATAACCAACCTGGAATGCACTGACAGCTACAACTCGTTCTCCAACAAGGGAATTCACAGTGGAAGATTTTCCAACTCCACCTTTCCCCATTACAAGGATTGTCAACGTGCTCACTTCCTGAAAAAATACACTTCCTTAGAACATTATCATGCAACTGAAGATGACAATAATTTAACACTTCCTTAGAACAAAAATAATCAAAGAATTATCAATATAATAAAGAGGGATCAAACCTCTTGCTTTAGTTTCCCAAGTAACTCGAACAATTTCGTCTGTGTGGCAGCAGGGAACTGCTGAATACCGATCCATTCACGGACTAGCTGGGATGCCATTGACAACTTATCCTGACAACCACAATCCACAAGATTATTAACAGTTCAGCATTACAGTATAACTTCTGGACACAAATCATTTGTTTTGTATGGTTTATAACACCTTCTAGTAACGACAATTTGATTTTCTTTCCAACAGTGAACCTAAAGAGCTCTAGGTATCATTACGGCAACAGAAATAGTTCCATAAGAAACAGTAGGAACGGTGAAAGACCAATTAAATTACTACATATTTAAATCAAAAATGATACAATATCAGTATGTGACATTTTTATGTAAGAAACCCATGTGTTGGAATCTGAAAAATAGGTTTATCAGCTTACAAATATAGCAAACCATGAAAGGCAGCTAAATCTTTTAATATAAGCGCAGCCCATAAAGAAAATAAACCTAACATCCGATCAAACAAGTAAAAGACGGAAAAAGATTAGAGAAACGGAAGAAGATTTACTTGAAGTAATTCGATTGAAGAGCCGGCAGATAGGGAGGGAGTTATCTTTTGCTGCTGCTCTGAGAACCCTCTCTTCACAAGTAAAAAACCTTACCCAAAATGCGAACTACTTGTATTTATACGAGGAAGAGAAAAGGTAGATTAGTTTGGTATGTGGATCGGGTCAAGTATATGATAGAAACCAAATATAGCGGTTTCACATTCATAGAGGGGTTTCACTGATAAGACCAAAAAAACAGTCACCCATTAGTAATTTCAAAAGCCCCTTATCTTAAATTTTATAATATGACTAAACTACCCTTATTTAATAGTGTTAATAATCTAATGGTGGGTTTGTTTCCAGAATTCACAATTTTCAGGATTTACAATCCCATAGGATTACAAATTCTGGGATTCATGTGAATCCCTCGTGTGTTTGGTAATTTAGTTAAAATTCCCAGGGTTCATAAAATTATCTTGTTTTAAAGTCCATATATTGTTTGACATTATCTTAGAATCTTAAAATTGTACTCCCTCCGTCCCTAATTAGATGAGCTACTTGTAGTTTGCACAAATTTTAAGGCAAGGAGGAAATTGGAGTATATTTAAGTATTTTTTACAATTATACCCTTATGGGCAATAATTAGTAAATTTAGAAACAATTTATCTCTTAAACTATACCACGGTTTTTTATAAACTTTATACCGTTGAAAAGCATTTTAAAACACCTACGCAACGAATATAAACATGACTATCAAATTATACATATTTCTTATAGAAAAAATAATCAATTAAAAGGGTAGTTTTAGAAATATCCCCTTGGTTAGTGAAATAGCTCATCTATTTGTGGACAAAACTAAAAACCAAGTAGCTCATCTAATTAGGGACGGAGGGAGTATATATATAGATTTAAAGTTAAAAAAAGAAACCTATTATATGGGCTCCAAGAAAAGAGTTTTGAGGGCTCCCAAGAGCATCCACAATCACGACCATATCTGGGGACTATACCCAAATTTGGTCGTGAATTGAAACGTAATGGGCGAGACTAAACCTAAATATAGTCTGTTTTTCTAGGGTTTGGGACTACATTTGGCAGCCGACACAGACTATAATCAAATTTGGTGGGGCGAAGGTATAGCATTCTTTTAGAATCAGGCGAAGGTATAGCATCCGTTTGGAATCGGGCGGGTATAGAATTCGTTTGGCATCAGGCGTTAGTATAATGTTCGTCTAAAGAAAATGAGACGGATCCTAAATCTACGCCTAACCTCCAAACGTTGATATAAAGTTCGCCTATTATCATACGCAGACTATACCTCCGCCAGACTAAATTTTAGTCTTCTCCCCGTTGCGCTACACCTCCAAAAATGCCAATTTTTTTTAGCATTTGGTCTGATTTTTGGTATTTAATCGAGTCGATGGTTGTGGATGCTCTAAGGATGCAAATATCCTACAATGAAGATAAGGGGACCTAATTCATAAGAAAAATACTAAAATATCCTTAATCTATTAAATATTGAAACCTAAAACTAATTTGTTTTCATTCCTCTCCTTTAATTCTTCCATTTTATTCTTCCCCATCACCTCCATCGCCTATTTCTTTGATTAATTGTCAATTCCCAAAATAATTCATTATCGATTAACACTACTTAATCCACCCGCAATGACTTCAATAAGGTAAAAATCAAAAATCCATCTTATTTTATTGGTTTTAATGCATGGATATGCGGAATCGATCGAATTAGATTTTTGAAAAAACAGTTCCAGAACTGTCTACGGTTGGGAAATATGAATTTTCTCAACCGTAGACATTTCTGCCTACGGTTGGGAAGTATGAACTTTCCCAACGAAATATGAATTTTATCATTACGAATAATTATGATCATCATCTTCATCATGATTTATGAATGAAAAGAGAAAGAGAAGATAATAAATTTAATTTTATAATTCATGGAGGGTATTTTATAATTCATGGGGTTTTGTTGATTACTATTTCATAACCCGATTTTATCATCTTGTGATCCCTCAAAACCCAATGTTTGGAGCCCCTATAATAGGTTTCCAAAAAAAAAGTGGGTCCATAAATTCCTTGAGATAGTTTCTAATCAAATCTTAGAGTGCGTTTGGCACCGTCACTTTTAGGGCGGAGTGGAGTTGATGGGGGTAGTTTGGGGAGGTAGTTGATTTTACTAATGTTTGGCATAACAATTCTTGGGGTGATTCCATTTTCTATGCAACTTATTTTCCCCTGCCCGATGGAATTGAAGTTGACAACACCCCCATGAAAGTTCGAACTACCCCTTTATTTTCCACCCATATATAAAGAACTTTTCCGTCCCTTTTCTCTTTCCTCTCCATTTTTTTCTTTCTCTTCCTGAAAGGTCCGCCATTGAGAGAAAAATCCCTAACCTAAAAGTGGGTAACTTTCAATAATTTTTCTATGTTTGCCTAATTTATTCTTGTTAAGTTCCTTTGATCTTTCTCTCATGCAGTTGTTTTCATTGTCTTCATCATCCTTTTGATGGATTTACCAAACCCTAGATTTTATTTAAACCAAAAAATAGGATTGGGAAAGGGAAAGATTACGTGTATATATATATGTAGGGTAAAGAAGTTTTCATGATCGATTTCATGTTTCTGAACTAAAAATTTATGATCAGTATTTTATATATAGGGGTAAAGAAGTTTCATGATCAATTTGATGTTTCTCTGTAAAAAAATGAATCTGATCTACTTGTATTGGGATTTTTCATATAGATGTGCGTGATTTTTCCGTCCAAATTTTCTACCTATTTCACTTTGATGCCAAACAACATATATTGGACTGGAGGTAGTTGAATTTCTAGGTTGTTGGAACCACCTAGAAATTGAACTCCATTGGTGTCAAACGTACCCTTAGGGGGGAGAGGTCGGACTCCATATGGAGGATTTGATGGAAAAGTAATTCCCATGGGAAACGTGATTCCAAGGATTTGGGCAACCAAACATAAGAGGGAAACGTAATTCCACCAAATCCCCTTGGCCCATAAATCCCACCTTTAAAATTCTACATCCAAACTCATCATAATTAAATTGGCTAATTTAGTACTTAGTTATTTAATTAAAGATTTTGATTTATAATTAGGTTTAGTGGTTTGGGTTTTTGGAGAGAAGATAAGTAGAAGGGAAAAAGTGAAGAAAAAAAAATATATTTTCTTAGAAACCTTAAATTTTGATTCACTCAACTAAACGAGTGACTTCATTAAGAAATTTTAGGTGAGTGAATACATGATAAAGAGACATCGGTTTACAATTGGATTTTCCGATTTGTAACCGATTCTCTTAACTGTGATTGGGAAAAACCTAATTCGAAAAAGAAAAAAAAAAGTTACGGTTGGGTATTTGAAAAAAAAAAAAAACAACTGTAAGCGAAGTAAATTACAATTACCCAGCATGCCTAGCGAGTTTGCAGCTTTCGCTCTTCTCAGTGTGACTCCGAACTATTTCTAGTGTTACGGACATGTACTAATTTACAATCAAAGCTACATTTATATTTTATATTAACTATAAAAGAAAATAAGTAGCTTGTGTATCTTATGTATTAGAAAATCAATGGATTTCTAAGGTTTCTCTGCAAGCATATTATCATATGGCTAGTTCATTTCCTCGTGAATCATATTTTTCGGCCACAGCTTGATGGAGAATCTTACTCATCTTTAAAAGCTGAAATTACTGAATCGAGTACTGCCATTATGAACCATGTCGTCGTGGTATTCAACTTATGAGCAGCTTTAATGGCTGCAGACACTATTGTTGAGAAGTACTTTATTACATATTATATCCTTGAATTACGTCTTTCTACTCAGATAAAGGATGAAGGAACTGAGAAACAGAACAAGCTATCTAGCATAAGAATGTGGGAAATAATGATTTGGAGTGTGGACATGAAACTTTAGAATCAAATAATATCCACTTTGTACCACATTTCTTTGTACCAAATTTGGTCGAAGATCCATGGTTCATAAGCTACATACATTGTTATCTAACATAGTTCCAAGTTTTGATACAAAGAGGAAAACAAACCAACCAGAAATAAACGAAACGAATATGGTACTGACGCTATGAAGTTTAAAACTTCAAAAGTATCGTTTACTTGCAAGATCTATCAATGTGTCCGTTAATAGAGTGAAAATCAAGAATTAAGATCTAACCTGGTTGGTTAACTGATCTGCCAAAAAAAAATCTGGTTGGAAAACTTGTGTTCTAGAAAAGACGCAAAAACAAGAAACATCAGTAGACTGTTTTACTGTCGCCATCGACATTTCCCAATGAAATATAGTATGATTATTCACCTTGTATAAGGGAGCACAAATACAATGGAACAAGCAAACAAGTAAGAAATATGATATTGAATGGGAAAACAAGTAATAAACATCGACTTGAGCGATATATGATATTAAATAGGCAAACAAGTAAGAAATATCGACTTGAGCAATATATTCTTGAAACTTCAAGAGTTCTTCAAGCTTAATATGAGTTTCCCTTTACAAGAATGTATGAACTCGAGTAGCAATTTCTATTCGATGGGGATATTGTTGGAATGGATAACTAAGTTTTGGGATGTAAGAATCTTGGGCGTAATTTACGGAAAAAAAATCATAACCGTAAATATACACGGTTAAATTCATGAAGTCGAAACAAACTGTAACTTTTAGTTGACCAATTTGACATAACTCTGTATTTTTTACTGTTACTTAGAAGAAGAAAAACTCAATCGTATCAAAATTTCGGTTGGTTTGTTTTATCAAACCCAACCGTAACTAATTCTTAAAAACTTGAAAGTATTATTACTCGGGAATATATACAGTTGGGTTTTATGAGATTCAAACCCAACCGTAAAAAATTACAATTGCTTATGCAAATATAATTTTTCTATTCAAAAATTCAAACAATTTCAAACACAAAACATGGGAGAAAATAGATGGGATTATGTCATACCTAACATAAACAATTGTACACCGATTTTTTCTTAGTTTTCTTGATTGGGTTGTTGGTAATCAGTTTCTTTTTTGGATCGTTGTCGACTATCATCGCTGCCTTGATGAGGAGAAGAGAAGAAGAGATGAAACATAAACTGATTATGATTTTAGGTCTTTTTTGTTAATTAGGTTTAAATAAAGGGAAGGGAAAATTAGACATTTTAAATATTTTTAAGGCACCCCCTAACTTACTAAATAGACATTACAATAATGGGTGAAGAAGCCCATCTATTGCAATGTGAAGCCCCTATACAGTAGAAACTCTTTTAATTAATACTCGATTATTTAATAAACTCTCTTAAATAATATTTTTGGCCGGTCCCGATTCGGGGACAACGTGCCAAATTAATAATTCGCTAAAATTATAAGATAATACATTTTTGATTACCTATGTAGACCCCATATGAAATATAAATTAATAATGCATATAAATATAAATATATTCAATACATTTGATTTACGAAGACTTTTTGGAAATTGTCTTTTGTTTTTTTCTAAAATCAATATCGCGTTGAATTTCATCTCTAATTTTTCTTATCATTGTAAGAATTTTGGTGTTGTTTTCTCGTAGCTCAGCAAGAAATTATTCAATGTGATTATCGCTTTAATAGCCTCTTTAGTGAAGGGGAGGTCTATTGTAGAACTTTCATCATCTTCTTCCACATCTTTATCAGTTCCCATAACGCTCTTGATTATTTCTTCATCAGTCAACAACTGTGTAACTTCATTTTCTTTCGGATAATTTAGGACATCTTCGACATTCATTGATACACAACTTCTCGATCAAATTTTGCAAGTCTTGAGTGATTTCATTGTTTGTATGTTCATCTAAATTGCCTAAACTTGTGTTATCTGTTGATCGAAGTTTAAAATGACGAAAGCGTCAATTGTGTCTAAACTTGTGATATGAAATTTATCTATAAGTTAATAGAATATTAATTAATACATAAATTAATAATTATTAATTTATCGGTTAATTAATATCTCGTTTAATTAATAAATTTTGATGGTCCCGACAGCATCTAACTCCTTTAAAAGCCTAAGGTCATTAGGCTCCACGTTGAACGGTGACCCTCACCCTCACACAGAATTGCTCCGTTTCAATTTTCCTCAAAGGAGAGAAAAACAAGGCCTTCTTTCCCAAAATAAAGAAATTTGTTTATTTATCCCGATAAAAACAAAAAAAATATGGAAAGACAAAAAACCTAAAAAAAATTCTTCTTCTTCATGATAAAAGCAGCGGCTGTTGCTGCTGATTCAGATTGAGAAATAGGCAGAGATTGAGAGATGAAAGCGACAGATTAAGAGTCAATCAGAAATTCTGAACATCTCGATGGTGTTCGATTAAAGAGTTGATGGTCTTATGGAATATCAGTAACAATTCTTTTCTTCTGTGTTGATTTAGTTTTTTTTTTTTTTTTTGATCGAGAACATGGTATCGCTGCTGATCAGAAGGAGAGTGTTGGGTTTGCTTTTAATAGGAAGATGAGAAAGAAAGAAGCTCAGTTGCTTTTACCATCTTTGCCATGAGGTTTTCCAGGTTTTAAGGTTCCATTAATGGTGGTAGTGAAGGTTTCAGGTAGGGTTTTTTGGTATGCTTTTGATTTTTTATTCAATTAAGCTTCGATTATGGGTTTTTACGTTTAATTTATAGGGTTTAAATCTCAGCACCAATTTGGTACAATTAAATGGAAACCCTAATTTTTGCTAAGAAACGGGAAAAGGAAGTAAAATCGTGTTTTTTTACTGGAATTTTGGTATTTTAGGGCTTAAATGCTATCATCTGAAATTTGGTTGTCATTTGGTGTTCATGGTGTTCTCTATTTCAGCCTGCAATGCTAGAGTTCTGTTGTGGGAAACAAATCCAGAGTTATCCCACTTCTGGGATTCCAAAATTTCGGAAAAAATTAACCCCACCTCCTACAGAGAAGAAATCAGAATCTGCATGTAGATCTTTGCGAAGACCCTGACAGTGGTAACCAATAAGACTGTCAACATAGTTAATGACAGAATTTAGGTAATTTTTCTTCAATTTTTTTTTGTTTGTTGATTTGATTTCAGTTTAGAGTTTAATTTTGTTATTACCAACACAGGTGTGTGGCATAGGTGGGTCATTATGTTCTTCTTGATTGCGGACTACACGTTTATGTGTGCTTGAATCTCTCTAGATTTTGTTATGGTTTTGAGGACGTCTAGATTCTATACATTTGCACCGATGGTTCCAATATAATAATCGACGATCCTGAGTTGTTTGACTTGAAATTTTTTTTAATTTGGATGATCCAAGGATATCAAAATACGTCCTTTAACTTTGTATTTGAATTTGTGCAGGGGCTTAAGCCACAATTCCTTATGGGGGACATTAGACGACGTATTCATGGGATTTTCGAATCGAAAACAATTGTATGGTCTCCTAACCTTGAAAGTTTGTAGCATACTTAATTTGGAGCACTTTATGTATCGGCATATTTGAATGCCATGTCATTCTCCTAACCTAGACTTTTACGTACTCTATTGTTGATTTGTAGTGATCTATCTATTTTCCAAGCTCATCCTAATGTTTGACCTAATGATTTGGTAATGGCCACAGCTTATGCCCATGAGTTGCCCCAATATGGTCTGGAAGTTTGTCTCGCCACTCGCACCAATGTTGGCGCATGTATAATTCTGACTTAAATCATGGTACGATGAAGAAAAATGTCATTGGCACTTTGAATAAGTTGAGACTTGCTCAGATAGATGTACCTAGGTTGGTGGTTCTGTCATTGGCACTTTGCTATTTCCGAAGGCTTAGGTTTTTAGACGTTGTTTTCCCTACAGTGATGGTCTCATGATCGAGTTGTGCTTCCTTGGTTCTTACTTTAGCATGTAGGATTTACTGTCACACAACGATGTTGCTTCCTTATTTCCTACTTGGTAAAGAAAATGAAGTTTATACTTTGTTTTTTAGACGTTTCAGTCTTTAATAAGTTCATTTCTGGGATCGTTGATCTTGGAAGACTTTATTAGTGTAAATTTATAAGATTGCAAAACATCCCACCAAAATCTCAACACCAACATATATGCTGACTGTTAATAAACGTGAACCTAAACGAAATCATATCAGTACTGCATGATGTAATATTATAGAGAACTTCATTTACTAAATAATGGTGAAGCATAAACCTCAATGTGCAGCAGCAATATTATAAGCCTCTTATACCACCAATAGGTAGTTGATTCTCAAAATTATTCGTGTCTCAAAATTATTCTATTTGCTTATGACATGATGGTTTTTTAATTTTGGTTCCTGTATTTTTTTTGGTACACGGTTTGGTGGAGATGAGTTAATTAATTAGCTATTTCCACAAATGAAAGAGCTTTCGTGTTAGACGGGTAGCTAATGACACAAACGAAAATAATTTTCGGTGCACTTAAGAGGCTGTTTGTTTGTGTAGTGGTTAGTGTAGTTTGGAAGGTGGTCTGGATAGGTCCTCTTTGACCAGATACATATGCTTACCTCAAATGTTGTTCACTTTGTTGTTGCTTTCCTCTTTAACAAACTCATATGTTATTATCGTTAAATTGTGGGACTGTTGTATCTTATCCTGCTTCTACATATACTTTTCCCCCTATTTTTTACTTTAAATCATTCTATAATTTAATTGTTTTATTTGAAATTCTGGATTTAGCGTACCAAGACTGTATTTCAACATATGATGAATCACATATCCACTGCATGGGAAAGGAAATGAAGGAACATGCTAGCCATTCTAGATTTTAGAATCCCAGGTATGCAATAAGCATTGTTTTCTAGGGGAAAGCTTGGTGCAGCTCAAGCCTTTTACACTTCATCCAATAAGCATTGTTTTACACTTTATCCATGAACCTCTTTAATTACTCCCATAAACAAAGATGTTATATGGTCTGAGGTATAAGACAAGACATTCTGCAATTCCATGATTCACTCAATTTGTGGGTTTGTTCAGAGACAGTAGTGAAAATTTTAATGAGAATGAGACATTTTGATTTAGGGGTAGATTATGGAAAAAAATAGGTGGCTTATTTTTCTTTTGTTGGTTATAAAACAAATCTTTTCTTGGGCTAAAAGGTTTTTAGTTTTAGTATTTACAGTTTTGCTCAGATCTGTATTTTCACTAATATGGCCGAGCTATAGTAAAATATTTTGCCCACATGGTTATATAGAAATACTTATTTAATAAGGTCAGATAGACATACTTATATTTGATAATTTGGGTAGAAGTTGCACACAATCTGTTTTAGGGAGGCTGATATTCTCTCACTTACCATGTGGGAAGATGATATGTTGTCCTTTATGGATTAAAGAGTGGAGAGCGTGCAGAACATAATAGGATTATTATGGTGTTTTGATATGTTTGCCGGGGTTTCATGTCAACTTCCAAAATGCATAGTGTACTCGGTTTGTCAAGGCTTTTGTTTGCTGTGTTTCTATCTTTCTCAGTAGCACCACTACCTGCATCATGTGTCGGTTTACCATCAGGGCCTCGATATAAATCAAAAGTAATGATTTGAGTCTGCTTTTTCAAAGACCATAAAATTCTTTGCCCAATTTGTTTATCCTCCAAGAGTATCACCGAGTGATGATTATGTTATTTGTTTGAAAAATATCACGGTCATACACCTAGGTTTACCGGGACTTCTATGCAAGACCCTATCAAAACTGGTTTTTGATAATATGTTTATCTGACTATTCCTGTGCTCAAATTATCACTTGCAGCTTGATAATTGGGTCTCATGTCAATAAGGCAATGCTCAAGTAGGGTTCATGTATGAACACATTACAAGGTACAAGTAATGGTATCACAGATAAGGCGATGCTCAAGTCCTCAGTTTACAACAATAACCTTACTGAAAGCTCCTCAGAAAAGCCAGATGTATTAACACATTACAATCAGAACACGCTTCACACTTGGGGAAACCAAGCACCACCTGCTCAAGTCGTCAACAATGACAATGTATACTTTGATACTTCTGATTTGGTTCCAAGATTACATACTGATTCATGTAATTGCTCGGAGCACGTGACATCGACATGTGAAACAGAGGTCCAAAGTCAACCAAGATCATCATCGTCATGGAGCAGGGAGTTTGATTGGGGAATGCAATTTAATGGGAATTGTGTTACTGATCCTTACGCATCCTCTGGTGGGCACCAAGTGGATAACAACAATATTGATCTCTCGCCATTACAAGATATATTCATGTATTTACAGAATCCCTACTAGACTCTGTTCCATCTGTTTGGATTTGGATAACCTAATTATTTTCATACTGCATGATTGTGCTTGAACCAGCCATGACTTTTTAACCATTTCCAGCTATCTCATGTTTTAGGTCACTAGACTTATGGTATCGTAAAGCTCAGTATCTACATCGGGAACTGGAAGATGCTAAGGTATTTAACATTGCCTCTCATATGTTGTCAGCATAATATAACATCTCATTTGAATTTCAATACTGCAATGGTGCATGTCATGAATTTTGTGGCATATCAATCACATGTTTGCATCCAATTCTCCATGATATTAGTGACACTTTGGATTTCTGCTTACTGACACTGATGAATTATATAATGAAATGATCCACATACCACTTTTCAATCTACCCAAACATATAGGATTATAGGGTCTCCTATGTTCTTTTTGTTTCGGTTCTCCATTTATTTTCGTTGAGACAATTTTCTCCTTCTATTTTAAGTCGTGTTTCACTCCCAACTTCCTTTCGATTTCAATGTGTAGGAAAGGATAGCGGCAACTATTACTGGCATGTGAGTGATATTCATCTGTTCTTTTCAAATTGGGGCGAGGCGAAGCCGAGCCATACCAAATCAACTCGGGGCGAGGCGAGGCCGAGGCCAAAGCCGAGCTTTACCAAATCAAAAATATGGTTAAAAGAAAAAGATGCCCGGTGCGTAGCACGGGCACAAAATCTAGTTAATTTATAGAGTTTCTACTTAGGTTTTATTTAATATCATCACCCAGATCCCATTTGAATAACCTTTTTTTTTTACTTTTTTTTGCTCGACAAACTAAACTTTTTCTTTTTTAATTTTGTTGTGTGTTTACGAACAGGGCTGGTTCTGACATTTTTGTGGCCCCAAGAAAATAAAAGATTGTAGCCTTGAGAAGGACGTTAAAGTTTTCTTAGAAAATTCTTACACATTGTCATTGGAAATTTGGAACAAGACTTGATCCATAGATTAATTATGAAAAATGTCCTCGTGCGACAAAAGTAACAAAAGTTTAACTAAAAAAAATATATTTCGGTTGATGGTACTTGCTAATGTATTGTTGATTTTACAAGAAAAATAAAATTACAGTATAAAAGTGGAATATTACTTGTATTAGTTTGTCCAGTATATATATTGGGGATACCAATATTAATGGGGATATTTTATTTTAGCTATCGGCATGATTTTTCGATGCCGGCAATTCAAATCAGCATGGCTTTTTGGGGATTTTTAAGAACGCGAAATTGGGGGATAAAAAAAGGAATTTGGGGATATAAGAAAAGGACAAAAACTGGATCCAGATATCAATTCGGGGTCACCCCTTATCTAAGTATTTTTTTAAATCCTAATCTACCCCTCACTAATCAAGTTTAGTGATTAATAATAATTAGTAAAATCATAAGATTTTTTTATAAATGATTAGTGTGTGTTTTAATGAATTGGGTTAGTGAGTTGAGAGTAGAAGGAGGGAAAAAAATTTGAGAGAGAAATTTTTTTGGGAAAAATGGAGGATGATTGTGAAGAGAGAATTGTTGCTGTTGAATCTTTAGCTCAACTACAACAAGGAGCATATCTTGAATCTTCAGCTAACGACAACAACTCTCAATTGCAACTCTTTGTTGAGCCAACACCCTTGAATGATGATTTTGACGAGTATGGAGAGTTTCTTGAAGAACCAACACAAGAAAGTAAACTTGCACAACATACTAGCATCCCCAACACACAGGTAAAGCTGCTAAGATGTCGAAAAATCGATTTTTTTCTTTAAACCCGCCATTTTTTCAACTGAAAAACCTCGATGCCGGCATGGTGGTTGTATGAATTCCATGCCGGTAGTCGAAGTACCGGCATGGTATGCAAACTACGACCATGCCGGTAGTACGGGTACCGGCATGGTATTCATACTACGACCATGCCGGTAGACCGATATCCCCCATTCTGAATATTGATCCGGCATATCATTCTTCTAATCAACTATGCCGGTACTCAGTTAACCTTTTTACCTACCAAGGAATATACTACGGAATATTCAACTGGCATGGTTCAATTGATAGGTTACCATGCCGGTACTGCATGAAAAACATACAGGAAACATTACCATCCCAAACCTAAAACCGGCATTGACACTTAATAAATATGAACGCCGGAACTGGGTACCGGCGTGGTACCATCAACATCGATAATGCCGGCATTAAAACCGGCGTTGTTCAGTTACAACTTTTAAATGCCGGCACCTACAAAAAACAGGGAGAAATAAATGTTTTCCAAAGCTAAATTCCGGCATTCAATATCAAATATATACAATGCCGGAATAGTGTACCGGCTTGGGATAATCGAGTATGAGAATGCCGGCACTCGTGCTTCCGGCGTTGTTTTCTAATGAAACATTTATGCCGGAATAGGTTTCAAGTTTGGTATTCCGTTTTGGTTAACTTAGACTATGCCGAAACAATGGTCGAGCATGCCGGTACGGGTTTCCGGCATAGTGTTGTAATTGTGTTCGGAACTAATTTTCATTCGATCTTTAGGTGGTGCCATATATTAATCCAAATGCAGAGCCGCTTTATCGGGATACGTCGGAATACTATAAAATCCCTCCGGTATGTGACCAAAGAATACTTTTCACCTAGTATCTTGAACTTTACTAATGGATTGCTAGTAATGAACCTTATAATGAATGCGAAATTGTTCTTATGTAGGGAATAACAGATCGAAAGGAAGCAATCGCTTGGGCTAAAAAGACGGATCTTAAGAACATGTGTGTGTTGGTGAGGAATACCGAAGGTTCGAAGAGGCGTTTTGAGATGGCTTGCGAGAGAAGTGGGAAATACAAGGAGAAGAATAGCCACAAGAGAAAGGATTATGTATATCCAAAGAAGACTAATAGGGTATACAAGACTCGTACGAGGAAGAATAATTGCCCGTTTAAGCTTGTATTCCGTTTAAATGACATAAACAATTGGGATTGTGAGGTTTTGTGTGGCTGTCATAACCACCGGGATCCGAAAGATTTTGTTGGTCACTCCTTAGTTGCGAAGCTAAAACCTGACGAGTTCGAGGATGTAAAGAGATTGACCAAAGCACTTATCAAACAGAGACAAATTCTCAGAGGCTTCAAGGAAAAGTATGAGACTAACGTGTCTTCTCTACGTACAATTTATGCCGCAAAAGCAACTATTAGAAGGGTGGAATGGGAAGGGAGGAGCGTTATGCAAGAATTTGAGAAGATAGTTTGGGATCACAACTACACGCGTATCATTAAAAGAGGGCCGGACGAGAAGCCCCTTTAAATATTCATTTCACATCCTTTGCTCTCACAATTGGCAAATACATGTTGTGGTGTTCTTTTGATGGATTGCACCTACAAGACAAACAAATACAATATGCCGTTGTTCAACATCGTGGGGCAAACCTCGGACAAGGTAACATTCACATTGGCTTGGTGCTTAATGGAAAACGAGAGGGACTATAATTATCATTGGGCATTACGACAATTGAAATTGTTCTTCCGGGAAAATCAACTTCCGAGGGTCATCGTAACCGATAACGATGACGCATTAATGAAACCAATATCCGACGTCTTCCCGGACGCAAAATTTCCTATGTACATATCATATACGTCAAAATATCATAAAAACTTGCCATGCCTTGTTTGAACCCGCAAAGGAGGATATTAAGAAGAGAATGATGGTACAACTAGAGGAAGATGTTCGAAAGAACAAACTATCCCCAAGAAGAAGAAGAAGATGAGAGAGGCAAGATAAAGGAGCGAGTGGACAAAGAACATGCGGAAAATCATAAAAAGTGGTTGGAATTTCTAAGAGATTGGGAGAAAGTTTATTGGTCTCTTACCGAGGTTATGTACGAAAAGAGATTGGAGAAGTTTATTGCTGATTGGAACGAAGTTTATCCGACTGCCGTCTGGTATTGCCGTCTGGTTTGTAATCCCAACCAAACAGCTTGTTAGTCAGACCGTGCAACGTCGACCATTCTAGGTCCAGAGACTCAACTCCTTTTGCAATTGATTTGTCGATAACATTCAAGCCTAGAATGTTCGAGCATCTTCAGGGATGAAGGTCATCTCCCCAAAAGGGAAGTGCATGGTATCGGTTTCACCATGATACCTTTCGACGAAGCAATTGACAATATGAATCAAAGCTTCACATAATTTTCAACCAAAGCATATAGACCAGAATCCTTTACTATTGTTTGGACCTCTTCACATTCCTCGGACAAATCCCAACCATCCGCGGCTTGGTTTCGGCAAACACGCACAGCCTTCTTATGATCCTACAATTAGGAGAGACAATACAATTAAGAGATTTTACATAAATACACAACCATACATATGTACAAGATAGAAAATGCTTACATAGGTTTGATAGATAGTACGAGCCCACGAGTGCTTGTATCCGAATAGTGTTTTTGGTTCCGGAGCTTCGCCCCAAATTCTACCACGTTCAAGATCAGGTATCATGTCATTAATATGAGGAAGGTGGGAACCTTTAACTTTCACTTTGACGTTGCCCTTCTTGCCATTGCCTTGTGTTGGTTGTTGACTTGGGCCACCAACTTCGCTTTGGCTTGCTAATTGACTTTCCTCTTCATGTTGTTCATCTTGATCATCGTGCTCACGGTTCGCAAATCCACTACGGTCACTACCACTCTCCCAAATTATCCCTCTTGTACCATCCTCCAAACGTATCTTACGGCCTTCATCTTTCCCTCGAGGAGGCAGAGACTGAGGAGTATCAAGACCGTCCTTCCTTCTTCTCTTAGTGACAGCATCTTTATTTTTTTCTTTTGTTGGCTTCCTTTGCTTTTGACCTATATCGTAAGCACACGGAAAGCAATGAATATAAGACAACTCACCTTCAATTTTAGTACCGGCATTGACTACCTTAAAATACACCACGCCGGTACAATGTTCCGGCAGTATACATTGACTATCGACAGTGCCGGTACCAACTACCGGCATACAAATGCATCCTAAAATCTATGCCGGTATTATTGACAGTTTTCCTGTATGTTTTAAGTCCTCTACCGGCATGCTCGAATTATTACAAAACAATGCCTGCAGATCTGAAACCCGCATGTAATGAAACCAAAAATCTATGCCGATGCGGTGACAAATTAATAAACTCTCCCGTATGTTTTAAGTCCACTACCGGCATACACGAATTATTATCAACCACTTAGCCGTACTAAAAACCAAAGACCGTATTCATCCTAGATTGAATGCCAGGTAAAGAAAATTCATTTTCGTTAATCCTGGGGTTGGAAACCTAGTATTATATTCATCCTAGATTGAATGCGGGAACACATAAACCTAAGACCTTGTATTCATACAAATTTCAATGCCTAGGTACTCTCTGAAACTCAACTGTTTGTGTTAGGGTTCGCGATTCTAACCTAAACCCATTGCTATAGATCGATTGAAACACCTACAAAGTAGTTTAAAATCACTTACCTTCTCACAGAAGCCATATTTATGAGTAGTTGATTGTCCGAGAACGTTGCTTCGTCGTCCTCTTGCTCTTGAGCAATCTTAGAAATTCTTTCTGCCTGTTTTTGTTGAGCGATCGATGATGTTGAGTTCGATTGGGCATTTGGTTTCTTTCGTGGAGGCATTGTTTATGATTCGGATAGGTTAATCGACGAAGAAATTTTTGAATCGACGAAGAACGGATGAAGAACGATGAATTTTTTTTTTCTTCCAGAAACTAATCCTAGACAAAGTCTTAAACAGATTGTGAAGAATGGGGGATATGTTTTGGTTTTTTGATTTTAATGTTTTAGTAGAAAGGGTATTATGGTCTTTTCATAATGTTTTTTAATTAACCAAAGGGTATTTTAGTATTTTCATACCCAAAAATCACCCCTTAACACACACCATGGGTTGGGAGAAGTAATCAATATCCCCCAATTCCTTTTTATATCCCCAATTTCGCGTTCTTTTTTTAACGTCGTCATGAACATTAAAAATCTCCTAATTAATGTCGGCGTCCCTTAATTGTTCATTTATATATATTTATTTATTTTCGGCAGTTATCCAAATTTTGGTGTAAAGAAAATGTAAATAGATAACTATCAATTATCCACCTTGAAATATAGGTTAGCTAATCTTATTATATCTTATGTACATGTTAAAGACCCGGTTGTCGCCTTTTCCGTCATGTGGGGTTGATTTTAATGTGTAAATATAGACATCAGATCTCCACGACAAATATAATTGTCTCATAACTAGGTAGATGCACGACAAGAGAATGCGATCAAACCATTGCCTTAACTGCACGGGTTATTTCTACTACCAGACAAGTCATTTTATATTCCTTTTGATAAATACAAAGAATTCACTTTCACAACTAATCCAAGAATTGACAGCCTACAAAGATAGGATCAGTTCTCTAGCAAAAATTATCATATGGATAAATTTCTCTATCAAAATCATATTGCAACATCCTTTGTACAATCAATTATCCAACTTTTAAGTAGCCAATTTTCTTTGTGACGATGCCGCTGTGCATAAATGGAGTTGCACCATTTAGTCGATTCCTTCATAATAATGCTGCAACGCATTGATGGAGACTGCGAATGATATATATGAGCATTTTCCGAAGAGAAGTGAGAGGGTACTACAGTACAGGTATACCACGGTGCCCTACAGCAGAGATTATTTTGATATACATGGAATCTGGGTCAGTTTACTGATTCTGATCAGGTCGATCAAGCAGCACTTAAGCAATTTTCCCAAGCACCGTATCTTGAGCTGAAGCTCCCCCCTCCTCTTTGGCGAGCATAATCAGATATCACCGCTCGAGCACATACATCCCAGGTCTTCACCATATCGTGAAGAGACATCGGCTGTGAAAGACTGCGAAGAGATATACTGAACCTCGATTTTGCCTTGGTTGATAAATCTTCGTGCTCCTTACTGCCATAACAAAATACTTAAATTAATTCTTGATGAACAAATGATCCACTAACTGTTTGAAGATGCAGTTACGTCAAAATACACAACCCGTTCATCAAACATGCATGAAAGTTCTAGGAAATGCAGATCAGCCACTAAGTATAAACTGCCATCAATGCCTCTATTGGTGGCACTGTTTTCTGCTGGGCACTCCCTTGAGAGTGCTTAAAATCTTTAACTGAGAGTGAGAAGTTGTATATACTGAATTGTAAATTTAAGGTAGCTCTAGCATCTCTCTTTTCAGTAAAGAGGATTAGAACCAAAGCTACTTGTGCCTTTTCATCGAGGATAAGTTTTCACTATGATGATCTCTACATCAATCACAAAAGATCATTCACTCAAATAATCTCAAATGTTGTTTAATGATAAAAGATATTTCATGCACTCAATTGATAGATATTATGACTTCTTCAAAAAATAGTACAATACAGTTATCCCCCAATATTTTACCTCAATTCAACTGGAAACTTGTCCAAGAGTATCGGAGAACAATTTGGATAATTCGTGGGAACAAGCAACCTCAGGGGCTGAATTGGGGTCTACAAAATCATAAACAAATAACAAATGAGTACACAAGTAAAGACAAATCAAAATATGACTAGATCAAACACTAATTTGTAAGATTAAGAGTTCACACCATTTGCGCTGAAGCATACAGCGCCTTCAAGTTTGGACTGAGAGCAACAGCGTTATAGGAGCACTTGACAATGGTTCCTTCACCACCTTCAGCAGCACCTGCAGCTGCAATTGGATGAACATCCTCGTCACTGATATCCACTACAGTGTCGATTAGACGTTGATTAATCCTCCCAATTTCCTCCAGCAGCACATGGTTGGCCTGCAAAAAATATGAAAGTAATCACTTTCCTTTAACCGACTAAAACTAGAAGTGAAGAGGATCCTTCAAAAAAAAGAACAAAAATGGAACTGCGGAAGTAACTCCCTCTTTCATATAAAGCTAATTAAAATGGTACCATACTGTTTCTCTTACATCAATCTAGAGGCTTGTAATATTTAGATGAATAATATGTCAACCATCATACCTCAACTCGAGGTCTCTTCATCCTAGAGGTCGCAGTTGACTCAAGATCAGACAGATCCATATTAACTAAATGCTTAAAACTATCGTTCACACTGCCAGCTGATGACATGGCATTCAAGGGAACTGCAATTGTGTGACGCCTCATTTTCTTTGTTGCTGAGCTTCCATCTTGTTGAATAAAATTCCTTGCTTGCATACGACATTTTGTCATAGCCACCAAATCCTCACCCACAGCAGCTCTGGATCCATTACCTGGTGCAGATCCAGCTATCCTGTCGATCATACTAATGACTGACCCAATGTCACTGACAGAAGCACTAAATGCTTTAGGAGACATGGATTTTACCTGAGCAAAGATGAAGATGCACAATGATGTTAAACAATAAGCAACAATTACATACAATTCTAATTGGATGGCATGCGACAAGACCAATTCTGATCCTTACTGGCAATCAGCCTTTTTTTTTCAAGTAGTACATTGTAAGAGTACATATATATTCCAACTGATCAACAAAAATGAACAGATTCTAGGATAAGATCGATCTCTGATAGTCATTTAACTTCACATATTAACACCACATAAGTGTCAATGAGTTGAGGTTTTTATGTGTGCTAACCTAAAAACAATAGAGATAATCTAACCAGATATAACCAATACCGAGGATAAAAAACAGCATACCGCTTTCAATAGGCGTTCCAAAGGCTGCTCTGTAACATTTAGCTTAGTGATTGTGGAGGATGTGACCTGATTGCCATCTGGACCAGTAAACTCTGCGAGCAAGGGGGAGGCTGATATCCCAGGAGTGCCGATAGCAAGAGATTGTGCTTGACCGAGTGAAGCAGCATTCTGTACCTGCCCAATATTTCCTGCATTTGAAAGAGAGGAGATGCCAGAAGTCTGTTTCTCGGGATCCCCAGGTATTGGAGAAGGAGCCAGGGGTGTAGAAGGAGAAGGGACAATAAAGGGTGAGTTTGCAGATTGCAGAGGTGTTCCTGTTTTTGTATAGGATGATAAAATGCTTTGCTGGTCAATCTGTGGTGAATGCTGAGAAAGCTGCGGTGATGCTACTGAAAGCACTTGAGGGGAAGCTATGGGAAACGAAGAACCAGGCTTCATTGGATGGTTGTATGGTGCCCGAAGGCCAGCAGCAGCAAGGTGTTGCTGAGACATTCCTCCTTTGTAACTCATCGCCTGTCTAACTTTAATATCTTCGCTCATCTGCTGATGCTGTGGCATTTGATGCCCCTGCAATTGAGCAGATTGCTGTGGCTTTTGAGACTGGTGTGCCAACTGCTGGAACTGTTGCTGCTGCTGTTGTTGCTGCAACAACTGTTGCTGCTGCTGTTTATGCAGATGCATCTGCCGCTGCTGCTGAAGTTGTTGCTTCAGATGTGGATGTTGTTGAAGCATGTTTTGGTTCATCTGGAGGGAATTAATATTACTCTGTAAACCACTAACAGCATTTTGTGACATTGTGTTCAAGTTTCCCTGTTGGAGTGCATTTCCAGTACTTTGATGTTGAAGGGATGAACCCACACCAACCTGTTGCAGTGAACTAGAATTGTTACCTTGGCCTGACTCCATCGTAGAACCAGGTTGCAAAGAACTTAGCAGGTTTGTTTGTGCCGTTGAAGCACCCATATGGCCTGGAGGACCATGATTCATGCTTGTCATAGTAGTTGGTTGCACAGATGACCCGGAATTCTGCAGGATCATTGGTTGCATCTGGGAGTTCATCTGGTTTTCATGCTGCTGCAATGGAGGATTTTGAGATTGTATCTGCTGCTGCTGTTGGTGTTGCTGCTGTTGCTGCTGCTGTTGCTGTTGCTGCTGTTGGTGTTGCTGCTGTTGCTGCTGCTGTTGCTGTTGCTGTTGTTGCTGCTGCTGCTGTTGTTGTTGCTGCTGCTGCAGTTGATGTTGCTGCTGCAGTTGCTGTTGTTGCTGTTGCTGTATGGTGAGTGGGTGGCCACCAGTTGGCTGAATTTGTTGCTGTGGTGGACCAGGTTTCCTTGGGCGATTTGAGTTCAGAATATTCACGATCTGTTTCTCATAAGAAGCCAGCTTATCCTTCAAACTAGGTATCACACTATTTTTTGGAAGATTCAAGAATCCCATCATCTTGTCCAGCATATTTTTGAAAATTTTGAGCCTCTCAATTTGTTCAGACTTTGGTGGTTGTGGAAGAGAATCATGCTACCATGTGACAAAAGGAAAACACACATTTATCAAACGTGATTCCCCAATAAAAAGATAAGAAATGTTGTATGGTAAGAGGAGCGAAGTTTTAAATAAGTTGTAAACAGAAAGAAAAACCAAATACCAACCTGTTGGCATTTTTGAGAGATCTTCTGGTGCATGTCGCTAAGATCTGGTAAGTATTTTTCTCTCATGGACTTAATCTACAATTATAACAAAATAAAATGGTTAAGAACGTGGCCAAGATGATTTTCTTCTGAGACGGCTAATCTTTTCAACTGACAAAAAGCACAAATGGCTAAAATCTGGGACGACTCGGATGCAAATGACATTTGAAAGGACAAGAAAAGTTATGAAAGCTAAAAGAGGTGATTAGAACTATACTGTCTGATAAATCTCCTCCTGCACGTCGACCGCATTTCCTATTGCTGTTGAATTTCCTGCTATTGCTGCATCTATAATAGCATTTCCTGACGCTAAAAGAAAAACAGCAAACGATAACCCATTAAAACTACATGTCTGCCATTCTTCTAGAATAAATAATAAATTAAATAATAATACTGTAATAATAAATAGACAACTGAAAAAAAGGAAAGGCAAAAGAAAATAATTGTATCTAAATCATTAAAGCAGAAAAGTGCTACTGAAGAAACAAACCAAATGAAAGCAATGTAAAGAGGATTTTTTGACCAAAATGACATACTTGATGAGGCTTCTGGAGGTGGTCTTTGTGAATGAAACGCTTGCTTCTGGTCCAACAAATTTTGATGGTTGAGCATCGAGCCACCAGATGTCTGAATCCTTTGTTGCATATCCCTTTGTATTGAGTTTGGCTGTTGCTGCAATCCCAGTTGCTGATGCATTTGCGTTGTTTGAGATGGATGCTGAGACATAAGTTGTTGTTGTGCTGGTTGGGATTGTGTATGTTGGCCTTGGATTTGTAACATATTTGCTGATACCTGTGCATTTTGTTGTTGCTGCACCTTTCCCCCTTGCTGATGCATGGTATGCATTGGCTGCTGTTGCTGCTTCTGTAACCCTGACATGTTACTTTGTTGACCTAGCTGCTGCTGATGAGGGATATTATTTCCAAGTAAATGTTGTTGCATATTTGCGATATTATTCTGTTGGTTTAGCAACCCCTGCTGCTGCTGCTGTTGTTGCTGCATATCAGATACATTGTTTTGTTGCCCAATTAACTGATTCTGTTGCAAGTTTGGGGCATTTAGTTGCTGCTGTGAATGCTGCTGTGAAGGCAAAACCGGATGTTGTTGCTGATGCAGAACAGGAGCTTGTTGGTGCATAGACTGTTGAGACTGTTGTTGTGGTTGCCTGAGGACACTCTGTGAATGTTGTTGAAGAGCATTTGTTGTGGACTGTGCAACTGCGGACTGCGGGTTCTGTTGAAGACCTGAAGACGATTGCATCACAGATGGCTGAGCCTGTTGAAGAGTGGACTGGCTTGGCTGAAGACCAGATGACATTTGCATATGGGGCTGTTGAGTAGGTTGCAGTTGAGTAGACTGCATAGGGTTTTGCTGTTGTTGCTGTGGCTGTTGTTGCTGCATGTGTGATTGCATAATGGAGGATGGAATGTTCCCCTGTAGCTGTTGTTGTTGCTGCTGCTGCTGCTGCTTCTGCTTCAAAAGGTGTTGTTGCAACTGTTGTTGCTGATATAAAAACTGCTGAGAACTCTGAGACTGCTGTTGTTGGGAACCGGCCTGTTGTGGGAGCTGCCTTCCTTGCATCTGCCTCGTTGAGTTAGCAAACATATTCGATGATACACCTCCTTGACCAACTAGATTCCCAGAAGTATTTTGTGTCATTCCAGACTGCATGCTGGATCCCTGATTAACGGAGGATTGACTGAGACTGGCCCCAGATGGCAATGTAGAAGACAATGCCACAGGTCCTTGGATCCCAGAATTTGCTATGTTGTTCTGAATATTCTGGGTTAACAGCTGCTGCCGTGCTTGAGACGGGTTGGCTAAAGGAATTTGTGACTGCCCTGGGTTGCGCACTTGGGACTGCATACTGTGAGACGCTATTTTGGTACAATGACAGGAAAAAATAAATAAATCAGGTGACCTATAAATCACAACAAATGAGAATAAGTAAAGCATGTGTCAATCGTTAACACTATACCATGGTTCAGCACATACTAACAAAATTCCTTGTAAGATTTATTTTAGCATCAATAAAATTTTTGTACCAGCGATTTTTCTAGCATAGAAACTCTAACCTGGATCTTGAGGATTTTGGCTACCACCACCAGTATTTAACGGTAAAGAATTAGCAACTCCATTTGTCTGAGATTTAGTCTCCATTGTCAGCATCTTCAAAGATATTTTTCGTAAATAATCCGACTGCATTTACAAATTTAATTTAGTTAGATTCCATGAGTGCTGCATGTATAAGGAAAAGATAGCTGAGCATAATTTTGCCAAAGAATACTGACAAAAAATAATGTATGATGCAGACATGATAAACAGATTTTCAGTAACAATGATTTACACGGGATGTAACTCATTTTTACCCAGTTCTCAACGATAAATAATTTTTATATGTAGAGGCCAGTACATCCTCTATTCCTCCGAAAAGAACTTATCAGCCTGAAACTGCTTAGAACTTAAAACTTTCAGAATGTAAAGTGACAAAACATAACACAGAGAAGAGTGCACAAATGGGGTCAAAAAAATTTTTATGGAAACTGAAACAAGGTTGTGCATGCATCTAAACCTATCGACAGAGTGACAGACCGTTGAGCTTCCTAACAACACAGACATGATTTTGTTATAAGCCACAGCCAAGGACATTCTGGTTTGGAGAGAGAGAGAGAGAGATGGATAAGGAGATTGTATCATAGCGAAAAGTTAGATCACATCTATAATGGAAAAACGAATTACTGATCAGAAGTCAGAAGACTCAGAACACAGTGAAGATGGTGCTGAATTACACAGTTAAGTGTGTGTCCTTTGAACTCATCATAACCGATTAATCATAACCGATTAATACGAGGACATACCAAAAGGGTACCAATTCAGTTTGATTTAAATCGACCATCTCCAGTTAGATCTTTCTAAGAAGTTTAACAAAACAGGGAAAGGCATACCACACAGAACGCATATTCAACATTGGCTTATCACGCAAACTCTGCAAGCAACCCCCTAGAATTTAACTACTACTACTCATGTCTTTCGGGTAATAAAGTACATTCTGGAGTCAGAACTTGATGAAATTGAGACCCAGAGAAGCACTCTAAAAACAAGTGGGTCTAAGCAACAAGTTTCGCATAAGCAGAACACAGATGACTTTCACTACTTCAGCTCCGAATAACTCGATGAGTTCAGCAAGATGTGTACGTGAAATGTCATGTGCACTCCATATCATGATTGTTCTATGTAAAAGGTTATCATATCAAATTGGACAAGATATTACATGTACTTGACAATCACGTGACACCAGAAGATTCGCTATGACATATAATAAATCCGATTATTAGTGCACCATAAAAGCGCACTATGGCAAGAATGGCTTGAATCTCGAATACCTTTATCAAATGATCCAACAGTCCTAAACAATTTTTTAGTTTATGTAACCAAAACTCAGTTACGAATCTAAATAATTAAAACACCAAATAAGTGAGAAAATTCTGCTTTTTAGAAATCTAATTTCTACTCAACAGAAAGTGAGAAAATTCTGCTTATTTTGATGAGTCAATGGTGAAAAATAGGAAAATCATGCTCACTCATGAGTAGACAGAACTAGTAAAGCAATACAATTACTATAATGACGATGCCAAATTGAATAATGATACCTGACTTGTTGCAGCAGTGAATATTTTTTCCTCAAATCTAACAGCAATTTTATTAAGCTCCACCAATCCCTCTGGCCCAGAAATTGGAAGGTGTCTCTTTAGAGTTTCCATTCTACGAGAATGAAACCCAATAAGTTTAAAATAAATTATAACTAAGTGTAATTAAATAACTAGCACGTAACAAAGATCATATCAGACGTCAGATTAAGAAATACACCCTCCAATGTGCAAAGGAAAAAAAAAAAAAAAAATGGTCCAGAAATCTCTTGTAGAGATTATCTCCCCACATATTAAAAAAAAAAATATGTTACAAAATAAAAGCTTTTACAGCAATATTACTCCCTACATATAATAAATCACAATAATTTCAATCCAGAACTCCCTTTTACTGCTTAATTCAAAATGAACAATCCAAGTTTGAAATAATCACTACTAAAATCGGGAAACACCAAAAAAAAATTAGCTTGATCACTTTGCCCTAATCAGCCTAATTCACAAAGTTAAAACCAAACAACAGTAATCAGCTTACATCTTGGTAACAATTCTCTGTCGAGAATCAGGTTGAAGTTGTGTTCTCCAATCAGTAGCATCCATATTAGGTTCAATTTTAGCAGGCCTCCAATTGTTATTATCCATATCGATCACCAACAAAAATAAATAAAAGTGAAACCTTGATCACACGAATACAACAAAGACGAGTGAAACCCTAGAAACCAAAATCGCGAAATTGGGATTATCCCAGGAGTATAAATAAAGTTTGTTTGGGAGAGAGAATTTTATCACTGGTGGAGAGTCGACTTTTTAGATTATAAGACTAGAGTCGTATATTTATAAAGACGCGCCTAGGGCTGAGGAGGAGTCTTGTAGAAACGACGAAAATCGGAGATGAAATAAACATTCCTACTGAACAGTGACACCTGTCGGTTAACCCAACTTATATTTGCACTAACAATCCACCGAAATTTAATCAACGGATGACGTATTTTGCTTCACGCGTACATTATAATTACTCCAACAATTCGATGATAACTATGTAATGCATGTGTGTGCTGTTTGAAGAGTCCAACTATGTGCACCCGAGGGTGCACATTCCTCCCTTCCTCATTGGTTGAACTTAACGGGAGTTAAAATCGTTTTCTAAAATAATTTTCTTTTATGATTTTACCTAAAAAAGATTAAAAAAACAGAAAGTTATTCTCAATCTGTTATTTTATCTCTATCCTTTTCATCATTTTTTTTTCTCTCTCTCTTTTTCCATTTTTCTTCTTCCATTCCGTTTCTGTATCAAAGATCGAATTTCGTCCCAACAAAAATTGTCAAAATTTGAAAAATAATAATAATAAAAAGAAAAACTAGATTATGATCCTGATCATTAATGGGTTAATTTTTATCAGGGACATATAGGACCCTCTGTAATCTTTCTTTTTTTTCCTAATTAAGATTTGGTTTAGAGCCATATGACTACAATCAGATTCATATGCATGTTAGTGTGAGTTGTGATTCCTTCAAAAATCATATGACCAACCCATTTTGTACAAAATCATAAGATTCCCATCCAATTATAATAATCTGTGTATGAACTTGACAACTACAAAAGCAATGACTTAGTTCAGGCTATTAAGATCAAGCTTTCAAAACAAAACACATTATAATAGGGTGAAAGACCAATGATTTTCTTATACACAGATGTAATATTAATGGGTTTGTTTTTCTTTGTAAAGCTCTAATATGGTGTTCCAGATGAAGTAGAAGATTAAAGATATGTTGTTTTGCCAAGCTCGGCGGAGCCAAGAAAGATAAAAGAGAAAGAGAAAGAGAACGAACGGTATTAATGGAAAGCTGGTTTTTCGACGTATATTTAGCATTTCTTAAAATAATAATTTATATTTGGAAAAAGTAGATAACGGCCAAAGAGATTCGGCAAATAGGAAGGGGAGGAACGTGCACCCCGGTTAAAGCTAGGGTGCACAAAGTCGGACTCCTGTTTGAATCGGTAAGATCGTGTGCATTATGTAACATGGAAAGATAGTTTAAGGACAGGTAGTGTTCAAAGTTCAAACTTGTAATTGCCTAAAAACAGTTTAAATGAAGGACTTAGGAAGTAGAGTAGGGAGAGATTAATAAAGTAGGAATTACCGATAGGTTTATTTTTATGGACCTCTATAATGGCAGGTCTACCCATTAAGAAGCTAGAGGTCCGTAGTTTTTAAGAAAATAAATTTTTGGACTCAAATATACATGCCTATCCTATTATGTGCATTTTCAGAGTTCCCAAGATAGCCTTCACTATATAACATAAATATAAGCCAGCTTCTCTCGATATTCTTTTTCTTCTCAGATTCGTTTTCTCTCTCTCCCTCTCCTCTTCTCTGCTGCTGCCGTTTATGAATGTTAGACCTAGGATTTCTGAAGATGTTTCGTGGTTTACAAGTATGTTATTTAATCTTCTCTCATATTCTTCTTTGTTTTTGTTTTGTTTCTCGACTGATTCATGAAGATCTGATCGATTTCATGATGTTTTCACTTTCTTTTTCCGGTTTTGGTAGTTCGATTTCATGATGTTCTCTTGTTTTTCACGTGCTGCTGATTTTTAGACTATGAATCAGCGATACATATTTGCTATAATTTTGTTGTTTTTTTTATAGTTTTGGAGATTTTTCTTGTTTAATCCAGAAGTACATATATGGAATACTCAAATAAAAGTGTTTCGATTCTATATTTTCATAGATCCGTTACTTGTTTTTCACATGCAACATAATTTTAGATTATGAATCAGCGGTACATATATGGTGTACTGAAAAATAATGCTTTAATTTTGTTATTTTTGTAGTTTTGGATATTTTTCTTCTTCAATCCAGAAGTATATATGCGGAATACCAAAGAAAAAAAAGTATTTTGATTCTGTTTCATTACTTGCTTTTCGCATGCAACTGACTTTTAGATTATGAATCAACAGTACGTATAGGACGTACTAAAAAATAATAGTTTAATTTTGTTATTTTTTATAGTTTTGGAGATTTTTCTTGTTCGATCGAGAAGTACAGGAGATTATTCAATACTTGTTTCTTCTCTTCTACTTTTATTTGAAGGTTTTTAAGTAGCAAACATCTAGTTGTGTAACCTTATTTATATGGTTTGTTATGTTTTTCGCTTCCATTTTTAGATTTTGGTTTATTTTTTTATTTTTTTTTTATTTTATGGAAGTACTAATGATCTTTTTAACAAATCTCAATAGTGGAGTAAATGACATTATATTTTTAACAGATATACTTTAAATTTTTAATGGAGCTGATAGAATGGAAAGATCTTTTAGAAACTTTATTGGTAAGCTTTTTTCATTCTTATTTTTATTTCTTATTACATTATAAAACTATTCTTATTTAATCATATAAACTTTACCTTTTGCCGAAATCAGGCTTTACCCTAGTTAGGGTTGTTCATGGTCGGTTTTGGTTCGGTTTCTAGACAAAACAAGACCGAAACCAATACTATTGGTTTCTAAAAATCTGAACCAAACCAATCCATTAACCATTGGTTCGGTTTTTAAATGATTTTAGCCGGTTTCGGTTTGTTCCATTGGGTTAATGGAAAACCGACTATATATCAGTTTTCTGAAACTGACAGTTCAAATCTTTAAAAAAAATAACACAGTTGAATTTTTTTAACCTACCTGCAGAATGTAATTAACACACAAGCGTAGTTTATAACTCAAGTTTATAATCATAGTTCAAAACATAAACATTACATATTCAAAATACATAAACTCCAAGTTCTACATGCTCCAAATTCCATATTCAAAGTGTGAGATGGACGGGGTAGATTAAATCTATCTGACTTTAATCAACGGCCTGTACTTATTGGTTTTTCCATTGGTTTTTGGTTCGGTTTTCAGGTAAAACCAAAACCGAACCAGTAATGTCGGTCCGGTTTAGGCGGAAAACCGTAACCATGTTCAGCCCTAACCCTAGTATACATAACTCATAAAATCAACATCATACATTGTATGGATACCATAACTCATAAAATCAACAGCATACATGGTATAGATATCATACACATCACAACAGATCATACCATCATCATCACAGACTTAGATCACCATAATGAAGAAAAAAAAAAGAAGGAAACTAACTTTTTAGTTTTATATTTGGATTTCTTCTATGAGTAAGAGAGACACCTCGTGGAATGATTGACGTAATCTAGTATTAACCTTAAGCTAGTCTTTAGTGCATGAGTTAAACCATAAACACATCTTAGTATGGATTATTATTAATCCAACTTAACTTTAATATAACAAACATTTACTTGGTTTAATCAAGATTTGAAACCGTAAAAAAACCAACAAAAGTTACTAGCATTCTTGAAGCCAAGATCGCCAAACTTTTTAGGTTTTCAAAAGAATTGCCAATACTTGAAGAAAATATCATTATTTTGGAGTTATTCCGCAAATAGTTCCTTTGTATAGTTCAGTTGATTAAAAGTAATTAAGTTGACAAAGTTAAAAAAAAAAGCTTATATGGTAATTCTCTATGGACCCAAGAATTGTTTTAATTCAAGTGGACTAACCCACCTAAGACAACATCCTACCTTGTCGAACGCAATCAACGTGTCTTTATGTTAATTACTTATGTCTTCAAATGCTACTTGGTAGAAATAAGATGGATTGAACCAATAATTGTTAAAACTTTATATCCCTATGTGTTTATTTAATGGATACTTTGTTTATACAGGTTACCGAATTTGCAAAATTGTTTGAATATATGGAGGAAAAACTGTTGCGCAAATTGGAAAACTTTATAAAGAAAGAATTACCTGAAGTAGGTATGTATTGATCACTTATTATAGTTATGGAAGTCAAATCATGCAATCCCATAGTTACTGTGTGAATTACTGCAGTCAGTCAATTGGCCACTCCGGTGTAGGGATGCACATGATATATGTTTTGAGTAATCGCTACAATGTCAACATTATGGCCCTTGCTGTTTTGCATACAATTCTTGTGGGTTTCAAGAAGACAAACACAAAAGATGCATTGCATTCAATATGTTTTGTTGGAAAGTATAAGCATTGATGGAAGCTGTGTAGTTTAACAATGTATATAATGACTTATGTTTAAATTGGTGATTTCACATATTCAAGTCACGACTCAAAATTTCAGCATTGAAATTAATTTTTCTTTATCATTTTACTCTTTTCAAGTTGTTATAAACATATGCTTCGAGTCTTACAACAACTTGTAAGATCCAAGTCTGACCACTTAAACATCACCACGTGGAATATCCATGGAGCGACTCCAATAAAAAGACGTGTTATAAACCAACAGATGTCAGAACAAACAACAATGACAAGCTAATTGTATTGGGTGACTTTAATTGTTTTCTCACCGAAGCTGATAGAGATAACAACAAGCCAATAAGCAAAGAAAAATGCCAATTTATTTGTTGATTTCATTAACAGAGCTGGGTTTTACCATTTTCCTTCGGTGAAAGATTTTACAATGATAAATCTTCAGAAGAAATACTTAAAAACTAGAATAAACAGAGTTGTAGTTTATAAGGAACTCCGCAAACTTAGTAATTTTTTCATGGCAAGTCCGATAGTATTAATGTTTCAGAGGACTGAAGAATCTTGCCGAGCGTTTTCCGATCACTTACCGTTAATTTTCAGTTCAAAGTTGGTAAGTCAAAAATACTTGCTTGGATTGTCGCTTGCAGATTTTTTCTAGAAGTTTTTTCCTTATATAAAGTTAAGGCACATGGCCAAGTTTGTTGATATGGATATCCTTCCCCAAAATTATTTGATAATTTCCAGTTTAAGCTAGCAACTTAGGAAAGATTATACATGTAAGAGATGTTGGATTCCTAACAACTTCTAAAATGTCATCCCCACTGGTACCGTATAGAAAGTCAACATAAATGTATGGAAGTCTGAACCAGTTCAACAATAAACAACTTAGTGGTCGTAGATGGATCACCAACATAAATTGAGATGTGGAACCACTTCTCGGAGTTTAAAAATTATGACTCATGCATGTCCAAGATTTAGTGGGCATTCTGGTATCGTTTATTTTGACAACACTCATTAACTTGCACCGGCCTAACAATGATAACCACTGGATTCAGAGGAAAACAAAAAATCAATTGATTACTACTTGTAGTAAAAAATGTTATGTCTTGTCAAACATATATATCCTATAATAAGATTGGGGTTTATTAGCTATTTCTTGAAGAGATTTGACAATATTAATGCTTCTCACTCTCTTATTATGAGTTGTGTTTAAGATGTCATTTCCTTCTTTATTATTTTCAATGCCATTATTGAAGGAATATTTTAAAGGTGAAATAAGCATCAGACAGAGAATATATACGCCATTTATTTCCTTACTTGTTTGTCCAATGTGCTCAAAGTCTGTTTAGGATAATGAAAAAAGTATAATGGGTACATAGTACATACTCAATTGATGTGTTCATTCAATTATTCGCATGATGTTTGTTGATGATAAATTATTGGTGGAAGTCACACTGATCAAACCAGTGATACGATATTGAGGTGTTGATTGTTTATTATCTAGTTTGATCCACACATAACATTGTATCTGGATTGATGTTTCACATGTCAAGAAACTACTACCAAGTAAAGTTTCTCGTAGCAAAAAATTATACTAAGTTAAGTTTAGCGGGAAAGTAAACATGTGAAAATAATAGAAGCACAAAATTTTAAAATTGACAAACTCTAAAATAACACATTTTTAATGAAACTGAAGTAGATGTAGTAATAACAATATAGAAATTTAGAGAGATAACAAAGAAAAAAAAAAGTATATTACATAGATGGGTAAGGAAAGGGGAGGGTTGTTTTATTAATTGAGTTGGTAGATTAAGAATCACCATCTTTGATTTATATCTCTCGATACGGGTAGATGTTGGTTGGGGAGGGGGTAGAAATTGAAAGAAAAAAAAAAGAGGAGACAACCAAAAAATGAGGCGAAATGAAAAATTAGAAATATGAAATAAGATTAAGTTTTCTCTATAGCTTTTTTAAAATTGTGTAGTTGCTAAAAACCTAACAACCATCTCCAAGTAAAGATAAACTCAATACTAAGTTAAAATATACCTAAAGAGACATTATAAAAAGAACTTGCACTTCATTGATAGAATCATAAAAATTGGTACCTCGAGGATATCTGAAATGACGAGGGTACCAAGTACACCACACTATTTTCGATATCCACCTATAAGTCTGATACCTTGTATGATCTAATATAGAAAGAGACTGTCAAGAAGATGACGACAACAGGATATACACTTGGTATATAGTAATAGTTCGAAACCGAACCTAACTATAGGGATAAACCCAAGTGTTGGGTTAACTTACGATGGATTTACTTTAAATCATACCTAATACAATAATTATAATTACGAAAAGTAAAAGTAAAGGCACAATAAGATTTTATTAATGAGGAAACCACAGGTGCATAAAAACCCCGGGACTTGGTCCAGTTTTGAATACTCTCAGAATTAAGCCGCTATATAAAGAACATTACCAACTTCGTATAGTTGAGACCAAGTAAACTACTAATAGTTACCTAGTTTCCTCAGTATGCTTGCGCCTACAACCAATTTGGCCAATGCACGCAAATCCTAAGATAAAGTCCAATATCTTAAGTTGGTTCAACCGTTGTGTATACTTCAAGCACTTAACTCCTCTGGATCGTCTTCCGAAACAGTAAAAAACTAATCTGTTATGTAACCACTCTTTTAATCTCAAGAAATAAATCAAAGATTATATTGTTGTGTTCAAGAAAGGCTCTTCTATTTAATATGATAAACTCCTTTGTTGGGTAAGATCAACCAAAATCTAGATTACTAGTATCATATTCGGATACTGAAGAATACCACCAAATGATGTTTGCCAATCTAATACGACTAGTAAATCAAATGTCTGTCAAAGATAAACAAGTCTAGTTGGATCCCGACCGACAAGTTTGTGCACGAAGTTAAATCACAAATATACAAAACCAATAAGAAATCTTCTTGTCTTCAAATCTCCAATTTATTCTTTTGTACCTGCACAACCAAACTTGATTCCAACTTATGATTGATCACGCGAAGAATGGAGTTTGTCAACAATGGATGATCACAAGTAAACGTCTGATTTGAACAATCGTTAATCCCTTGATCTAGTTTTAGTGACCTTATGTCAGAAGTGAAGGCTCTCAAGAATAATCAAACTAGGTGCAATCAAGGTTTAACAACCATTAGTCAATCAAATCAATAATAATCAAGAACTAAAATAATAATACAAATTTTAGTTTCCCACCAACGGTACTATCTAGACGCTTCTTGATCCCACATTAGACTTTAAACTAGCTGATGTAAAAGATTTCGCCTGATTAGGTTATTCTACTCAACAATATAGTATTACAAGTAATACTATAAGTCGGCTATATAAATTACTACAAAATGAAGTGCCTGCCTCAGTATAATTTTGTAAGAAAAACAAACTTCACTATTTATAAACCAAGGTAGTTTGGACACCGAGGAATTTCCATAACCGAAAATATTCTCAAGATATGCAATAAAAACCTGTTTTCATTTTTGTCTAATTCCCAACCAATATCCAGCTGTCATACCGAAGTCCTCTTTGGACTACAACTCAATATTAGCTAGCATATAAGATACTTAACTAATATATCTTCAAGAGATATGTTTTGCTTGTTGGAAAAACGAAACATATATATTTGAAAATCTTAATAAAAAGATTCTCAAACATTTTAGTTTGGGATTCACCTTGAGTATCAAGAAATATCTTTGAACAATAAGATAATATTTACACAGATGTTCAAATTACTCACAATGTCGGCACCTCCAAATTTTCTAATTTTGCAAACCCAACTTCCAAAATCACACAAACCCTAAAGTGTGCGTGAGTTCGGAAATAGGTTTTGCTACGGGGATTGGTTCTGCTAGAGATCCCCAATAGGTAGCGATCGGTTAAGCTAGAGATCCCCAATAGGGATTGCCCCTGCTAGAGATCTCCAAAGCATAGGGATTGGTCCTGCTATAAATCCCCAAAAGAAACCGGACCACCAATCCATTGATTTATTTCAACTACGAATCAAGTTCATAAGTCTACTTCCTTAAACTCATGTAATCAAACACAATTTTCTAGGCATGAAATCAATCCTAAATTCATTACACAATCTAGTAACAAGTTACAAAGATTATATCTGTGTCGCAATTACAAAGCTCAAAATATAAATGTTGTACTTCGTAATTCAATATACCACAGTTGTAAAACAACTTGTATATTTGATTCTAGTGGGGTCTCTTCAATTCCACCAGCATAAGAAGAGAATGATTTTCTTGACTACAAATTAATTTCGTTGCTTTTCTTTGAAGAAAATGAGGATTCAATAATTATAGACTGACTGGCATAAAAACTCATATCTAATTTGGGTAATGCACGTGATATTAAAAGTTCTCAAATTGAAACTGCTACTGGTAATATGGTGATGTACTGTGAGTACTTAAAGGAGATAAGCTACAAGAATACCAAACTGATCTGTAAGGGATGTTCATCTCTTCTTTCTGATTATTCTTGAGAGATATTTAATCGTGGTAATTAAAGATTCTTTATCTAATGAAAGGTATCCTTATTGTATTAAAAGCAGTTTCAAGCTTAGTTTTGATATGCTTACTTTTTGTTTGGTTAATTTTAATGGTCCTTAATTCTAATTTTAATGGACGATTATGATGGGAAATTTGGTAACGGGCTGGTTTGTGATCATGGGTACTGGTCAGATTCGATGTATAGTGATCAAATTGCTTGTATGTTTGATAAGGGTTGTGTTTATTGTACTGCTCGGTAGGTGTTTGATAAAATGATTCAAATGGATGTTGTGACTTTCAAGATAAAAATGTTATTAGTCACCAGTTGTCTAGTAAGAAATCTTCATACCACGATCTTCACCTTAACGGTAAAGTAATTGATCATGAAAAAATATTTGGGCTCATTAGGGGGTGTTCATATCGTGCTGGTGAATATAGATTATGTGATACAGTTTCTTTTTGTTTGTTTATACTTCAAGTGTGTTTGAATTTAGTTGCTAGATACCACGGAGAATCAGAATGGGTGTGAATGATAATGTAAGTAACTATGTATTGTTGCTTTTGTGGATGCGAATGGGTGAATTAAGAATGCTTATAAAATACCCGAGAGTGAAGCTGTGAATTTGAGTGGTGTTGGAGTTGATTTCCTCTTGCAACTTAAAATCGTTAAGGTCAGTTACAAATTACTAGTTGATGAATGTCTATTCCTTGTTTTTGATTCTGCTCGTAGGGTATTTGATCGAGGAAAAGGATTTTAACTTATTTTACGGTATTTTTATTCTACCGGTAATTATGAATATTATTTTAATACAATCACTTCTTGTATGTTTGTTCGTATTAGGTCGATTGTCATGGATAAGTTCAGTAGGAATTTTGTGTACAAGTTAACTCATGGACATGGGTATCGATTGAAATGGTTTTTTATAGATTAAATTATTGTGGTGTTTGTTAAAACTGGCGATAGTCGTGATAATGGGTTAAAATGGGGTGTCATTATGCTACTTGGATTACCTAGTTCTACAGTTTGTGGTTGTTGTAAATGTAGTTTCGGTTGGGTTGAGAATCATCACGGCCAACTGAGTAAGAATTGCGCCAACTGCTTAAAAATTGTTATGTAATGAATGAAGCAAAGGGAGAACAAAGTTTGTGTTGTTATTGCGGTGAAGTTCCTAATATCTAGAACAAGTGTATACCAACACATCCCAATACTTCAAATGTTTTCTCTTATGGATTCTGCCGAGTTAATCGTAATATTTTTGTTCAACTCCCGTGGCAGGCATGGGCTGGTAGTGGTGTTAATTTGCTTCTAGGGGTAATTGATGTTTAGTAGTACTTAAGTTTGTCCAGTTTTAGTCTTTGGTCTAACATTTGTATAATGTTAGGGTTTGGTACCTGGACTCGACGTTAACTGTGATTGACTTTATTTGACCTAATTATTTTTTATGTTCCTTTTCTATTAATGCTCAAGTATTTTATTCTTTTACCTCTCCTAAATAAAACTGATAGACCGTCGTGCTTTCCCTCTTCACTTCCACCACACCACTGCAATTAACTGAAGAATCCAAAGAAAAATAAAAGAAAAAAAAACAAGATGCCGATTTTGAGAATTTAGACGCCAATAGATTTCCCAAAATCAAAACTTATTGTACTCACCCTCTTTAGTTACATTCAGCACAATAATAATAATTTAAACCCGCCCTGATCTCGCCTCCCATAAAACACAATCGGAAACACCATGTATGAAAAATCACCTTGTATGAGAAAATGGTGGTGGTGAGTATAAACAAGGGGTAATGTTGCACTGTGGATTAGGATCAAAGAACACTAATTTAATAAGGGATCATTAACATCAAACAAATGCAATATTATCAGGAGCATCAGATTGGTTTGATTCGGGGTTTGGCATTTTAATTTGAGCATCAATCACATTTCAAGAGTAAGAACTTTGTGGTTTCTATCTCCGGTTTGAATTTGAGCCGAAATTGGAATTTAGATATGTAATTGAACGATTTGTAATTAGGTATCTTGTAATTGGTGGTTGCGAATAATTTAAAATTTTATATTGTGAAACACATCATCAGTTCATAAAAAGAAGATGATAGGAGTTTAGGGTTTTTCTGAATAAGGGCATAAATTATGGTTTTTGTTTTCCCATACATTATTTCGATTATAGTTTATATATATCGATTGAAGAAGATGGATGTAAAATATTTTCTTGATCAAGGATGAAGAACATCTTAAATCCACCATCGTCATTTTTAGACAGATAACAAAGGTTCGGAATAAAGGAAGAGTACAAAATGGGATAAGATATCTGCGATGGTGAAAATAAAATTTTTGGTTTTAATCATAGCCGTCAGGTTAATAGTTTAGAGCAGTTTGATTGAAAATAAAAGTCAATTAAAGCGAATATTCTTCATATTTTACCTAATATTAAGTTTTTATAAAAAAATGTATTGGAAAAGTTTGTCAAAAAGCATTGCTCGGTCGAACTCACAAGTGTTGCTATCTCAAGCTTGTTGTCAAATTTAGTTGTCAAAACTATATCTTGATTTCTAGTCTACAATTAGCTAAGTCTTGGACTAGGGTTGAAATATAGTTGAGAATCAGTGGATCACGGCAGTCATCATTGCGTTCGACCGTTTGAAGGCGAAGATCAACCGAAGCTTTTGGAGAACTTCATCAACAAAAGGTAAGTGAAGACTGAACCACATATTTCTCAAGTTATATTCACTTTTCTATCATTGAGACGATGTCGCATAACTAATTAAACTATTATGAATATTCAAGAATTTCGAGTCGAGAACTAATTATCAAGCTAGGGCACTTCTCGAAATATAATGACTAAGCTTAATGAACATTTGTTCATACTTGATGAATTTCGGTTAAGGATAATTTGTTGTTCGGAATCAAAATCATGATTCAAGTTTTATCATTCGAAAATAGTCAGGAACAATGATATGTGTCATTGATGTTATTCGGGAATGTTTCGAATCGATTTAGAGAGAAATATAAAACTACTATAGATTATGATACAAGACAACGTTATCAGTCTTACAAACTGGGAAAATTGTTATAAATCTGAACCCGTATTACATGTAGTCGTACACGTAGTGGAGTAGCTATATTTATCGACTTACAGATTTGTTGTACGCATATTCTTATGCACATCATGTGAAAATATATTTAACTCGTGAACCGGATCGGTACACATACTCGTATATAAACCATTATGGAATTGTGGTTACGGAACCGATTTAGTATCCAGACCGGTACGCAAACCAAACTAGTTTTTTGTTCCCGAACTCGGTTGTGTATCCAAACCGGTATGCAAACCAAAATAGTTCTGTGAACTCGGAAACCGGTGATAATCTCAAGGTATCCAAACCAGTACGCATACCTAAATAGTTATGTTAACTCTGGAACTTGGTTTGGCTCGTTAGCTCACAAACCGGCACACGTACTATGACTAAACCTGTTAAAGCACTGCTCGGTCGAACTCGCAAGCGTTGCTATCTCAAGCTTGTTTGTCAAGTTTAGTTGCCAAAACTATAAGTCTTGATTTCTAGTCTACTTATAGCTAAGTCTCAGACTAGGATAGTAAGTGTAGTTAAGCTTTAGACTCCACGACATTCATCATGCAAAGACGAAGAACTACTCAAGGAACTGGTGGAACTTCATCGACAAAAAGGTATGTGGAGACTTGAACTTATCTATCACTCAAAAGTCTATCTATTTTATATCCTATCTTGAGACAAAAGTCATATTGCTATATAGACTTTGATTATACACATTTGCTATTTCGAGCCGAGTTTATCTCGCTTATCTATTTCTCAAAATATGTGCTGGTAAGCTTTCGCTTTGGCCAAGTTCATCTTTACTCGTGATGAAAGTCATGTTGATTATTTCGATAACTTGAAAATCGCTTTGATGAAAAATAGTTCGTGAATAAAAACTATATAACATCCTTTAAGAAAGTTTCAATGATGGAAATGAGAGTTTAGAATATATAACCATGATTGCATATAAATATTGTATGTGAACTCATACTTGTGTAAGTCCAAAATCCTTGAACCAAAGTATGCGTACTTTACTGGTTTAGGATGTCAGGAGCTAAGTCCGCATACTGTCGGAAGTTCACATCCCGTGAATTTCTGCTGGAGTTTGTGAACCAAAAACAAGCTCAATCCGGGTACTTAAGTATGTGTACTGGTATGCGCACTTAAGTGGGTTATTTTCTAAAAACGGTTTATTCGCGAACTAAGACATTTATAAATTAAGGAATGCAATGTTTGAAAACCGTGGCTATAATGTTCATTAATCGATTCGAGTGAATCAAAACCGATTTTGCTTCGATTGTGTCTTGTATACTTCTATAAGATCTAAGCAATTAAACAACTCTCTAACTAGTTCATTTGAGTCATTTTAACTAGTTATGGTGAAGATGAATAAGGTTGATATGAAAGTGCTCATATGACTAACCATTGGTTAACTATTGTTGAACCAACTAAGTGTACAGGTTTACGTACGGTTACTCAAACCTAAATGAAGTTACATTTCATTCGTGTATAACAAGTTGATTTCGATCTAACGGTTGAAAGATATTAGCTTGAATCTAATCAGGTTTTCATCTAACGGTGAATATTGAATGCTTTGTTATCAAGGTAACTGATGAGTGCCAAATATTGCATATTTATACACCTTTTTATTGGCATTTTACTCATCTTTTGTGCTCATAAATCAGATATTATCCCAGATTCCGTGTTTTCTTTGTTTTCAAGAATAAATATTTGTATTAATTAATTTTGTGTTTTTAGGTAGTAAATAAAGCTCGGAGAAACTGAGGAGCCAAAAGAGCGAAGAATTGGAGGCAAGCGTCTATGGATCGAAGCCGGGCCGGCGCGCATCGATTGCAACTCAACACCAAAGCAACCCAATACTTCCTCAGCCCGTTCGAGATCCTCCCGGCTAAATCCAACGGTCGCTGCCTTACTCACATCGTTTCTCATTGCACTCGCTCATCATCTACTCTACATCCTACGGGTGCCTCATCTCTCACATCGATCGCACCGAGATCCAACGCTCGCTACAGCTGGTGCATCATCCCTCGCTACTCCCGCCTCACACCGCAACTACCTATATCAGCCCCATTTTCATCGACCCATTCTCTTTCTTCTCTTTCTTCTCTTCTTCTCTCCCGACAGAGCAGAGCTCTGCTCTCCCATACCTTCTTCCCCCGACCAAGCTCTAAGCAGAGCCATACCAGAGCCTCACCACCACCATCTCCTGACACAACCGCCGCACCACCTCCTACCTGCTCTACCTCTCTAGAGCCAGTTTTCTCTCTCTTAGCTTCTCTCAACCCTAGAAGCTAACTTAGAGAAAACTAGAGCTAGGGTTCACCAACAAGCGACGCATGGTCGATTCAGAGATGACTTGACAGAGGAGAGCACGATTCAGAGTATGGGTGAGAGTGTTTTTGAGTATTTTGCATTTAATTTCTGTTTTTAAAGTAAATTAGGGTTTGGTTCTCTGCATGTATAAATATGATTGATTTGTGTTTGAAAAACTTTATGCCTGGGCTAGCCAGAGCACCACTTTAGCTTTAATTGTATCTTGTTATGTTCTAATTTAATTTTCCAGGGTGTTTGATGAAACCCCTGATCACATGTTGAGTTAATCTTTGTTCATATTTGTGTTCTTGGAGTGCTTTAATGTCTTAGGATGAATGAATTATTGATTTGAGACTAATTAACTTGTGATAGTTTGTACTGTAAGAAGACAAGCTATACTAGGAGTGAGTTAGCAAGAATAAATAAGACATCTTCCATTTTATCCTTCCCTGAAAGGAATCAAGAGCATAAATTGATTAGAGATTGCTTTAGCTTAGGGTCAGGTGGTGGACTCAACCATCCTGGTAACTCAATAACTTGTGTTCAAGTCATTTTTACTTTAGTTCTCTGTCACAACAACAAAATTAGTCGCATCGACAAAACAATATTGGTATAACTCTGTCACTTGTTAGAAGTCAGTAGTAGTAAGCCTTTAGATCAACTTAGCACACCCATTTCTCTGTGGGATCGAGCCGTATTTGCTCAGTGCTACATAATCGACACCGTGCACTTGCGGTATAATTTGTAGGCTAAAATATAAACCCATTTCCAGGCCTACCAGTAACTTAGATTGCAAACCATGATTTGGAGACTATATAAAGGAGAACTCTAGCAATTGGGAAACCTAATCCCCGCACCTCATGTGTGATACTAGTTGTATAAACTAGAGTCGATTCTCCTTTAACCTTAGGTTTCTGTCGAGACCCTGTAGGTTAACGACTTAAAGACTTCATTGGGATTGTGAAGCCAGACCCAACTATTTTCTCTGTAGTTGCGTGATCTGATCTTCCTATTTCTATCGTATTTGAGTACAATCGTAAGATTGGCTTGAGATTAATTTCTCTGATAGGCAAGATAGAAAAGTAGTCATAAACACCTTCGTCTCATCGCTTGTGATTCCACAATATCTTGTTTCGCTAGTCGATTAAGATTATTGTGAGGTGATTGATATTTCTAGGCTATTCTTCGGAAATATAAGTCCGGTATATCAATTGGTTCATGTTTACCTTGATTTATCAAAAGACGGAACAAAACTCGTAGGTATTTCTGTGGGAGACAGATTTATCTATTCTTGTAGACTTTTCTGTGTGAGACAGGTTTGTTTATTAAAGTCTTCGACTTTGGGTCGTAGCAACTCTTAGCTGTGGGTGAGATCAACTGAGGGAATCAAGTGCGCAGTATCTTGCTGGGATCAGAGACGTAAGGAGCACAACTGTACCTTGGATTAGTGTGATATTGATTGGGGTTCAACTACAGTCCAGACCGAAGTTAGTTTGTAGTATGCTAGTGTCTGTAGCGGCTTAATACAGTGTGTGTTCAATCTGGACTAGGTCCCTAGGTTTTTCTGCATTTGCGGTTTCCTCGTTAACAAAACTTCTGGTGTCTGTGTTATTTCTTTTCTGCATTATATTTTGTTATATAATTGAAATATCACAGGTTGTGCGTTGAATCGATCAATTGGTAAATCCAACCTTTGGTTGTTGATTGAAATTGATTGATCCTTCAACATTGGTCTTTGGTAATGTTCAAGTTATCTCTCTTATATTCAATCGGGCTCGCAAATTATTATTTGTTTGGTTGCGGATTCAATTGAGAGATTGAGATATAACTCTTTGATATACTTTTTGTAAGATTGAGTCTGATTGTCTAGTTGATTCTCTTGAAAGTATATTGGAGTTAGTCCATACAAATTTCTAAGCGAAACATTGGGTGTGGTTGTTAGACCCCCGCCTTTTCAAAACCGACTCACGAACGACAATGGTATTTGTACCTTGTACACCTACTAACCATGTCGATTATTCTCAAGTGCGATTAAATTATTTCTATGAGATAATTGGCATTTTATTAATTCTCTGAAAACACTAGACTTATTTGATCACATGATTGTGACTCAGAGTTAATGTCTTATGTGTTCATGAAAGTGAATATTAAGCTTTTAAGTTCAAATCGTCTAGTTTCGACTAACCACGTTGAACATAGTCTTTATACACGGTTCGGTTACGGTTTCACCTAGCCAGAGTGTATATCTTGTTTATGTAAATCAAATTCAAAGGTTTATCTAACGGTGGATATTGATTGCTTGGTTCCAAAGCTATCTTAGCTTAAACCTAAAGCAACCTATGCTTTGAATGTCTATAAAAGGGAAACTTCAAGCAACTGGGATCTTTGAATCCCGACACTAATTTTTGGTGTGTCCTAGTTGTATCTAGAGTCGTCCTCTTCCTAACCCTTTTAGGGTTTAGTGAGTACAAATGTTAGAGCATAGCTCGGTTGAACCCACCAAGCGTTGGTATGTCAAGTTTGGTTGTCATATTTTAGTGAGCCAAAACTCATTTTAAGAGTCGCTTGATTATGTACTAGAGTCAACTTCGTATAGGTTAGCTTGAAATTAGGATATGAGATATTACAAGTATTGTGAAGACTTGAAGAAGTGAAGAATTAAGGAGCTACAACAACAACATCATCCTTCCACTTGAGGTTAGTGATATTTTACTTGAACTGTTTCATTCCCTAACGTATCTTTCAAGTCGTGCATATTGAAAACAAAACTGCGAAGCATGAATGGCACTCTAGTTAGACATAGTATTAAGGAATACAATACGAGGTTTATTGCTTAACCATTAAACTTTGTAGATAAGACATCAACATAATCGTTTGAATGCTATTGTGATTATGTATGGGTATAAGGTGAAGATTTCATCCTAGGAAACAATGTTTTACATTTGTTTTAAGGAAGTAAATTCATGAACTTGTTTTGTGAATCGAAAGAGAAATCGCCAGGCATTATTGGTATTGTTATTCATTGCATATCTTATGAACAACCAATATGTGTGATTAGTATAACCGCTCATGACTTGTTTATGTTCTTGGTAAAACTATTCACAAAGGCCTGACTTTTGTATTGGTATGACTTTTATTAGTAAAACTGATCTTAAGTAATCACCTGAGATGGTATGATCGATTTTGTGAGATCTTGGATATTTATTTTTGAGATCGTCCAAGTACTTTTCTTAACAATCAGGTTCACGGACTCTTGAGTCTAGACTTTCTGATTGAGAAGAGATAAAGATATAACCTCTACATACGTATTATCAAGGATCATTAAGTTAGTCTACCTGCAATTGTATTAGGTTTGTCCATACAGGTTGCCGAACGAAAAAGTAGGTGGTGTACCTTGTACCCTCTCCTTTTCATGATTGTTCTCAACTCCTTGTACGTATGAACAACCAGGAATAAGTTGGTGGTGTATTTGATACCCTCTTTAAACAAATCTACGGGTACCGCACCCGCTAAGTTAAGTGTATTTTTAAAATTGTGTAAGTTATGAAGATAAGTCTAGTAATGCATGCTCTATATTGTATTTATTTCGTACTAGTCATCCGCGGAAACTTTAAAATTTCACGTTCCCAATAGAGAAGCGGAAAAGATTTAGAGTGCCTTTGGCACCAACAGATTTGAGGGTGGAGTGGAGTTAGGGAGGTAGTTCGTTTTTACAGTGTTTGGCATCAAATTCTTAGAGCTTATTTTGTTTTGCTTTCAGCTTCTTTTCCCTAGTCTGATGGAATTGAAGTCGAACCCCCACCCCATGAGATTTGGAATTCCACCCTTTATTTTCCATCATTTTTTCTTTCCTTTACATCTTTCTCTCGTCTCCCTGAAAAAGCTCCCCCAAACAAAAAAAAAAACAAAAACAACATCACCAGAACCGATTCTGGTAACTCTAATTGTTTTCTCATGATTTCATCATCAACTGTGGTTAGATTTCCATTGATGTTTCTCTCCGATAGTCGTATTGATATCTATTGAAGGATTTACAAAACCCTAAATTTGTTTTTAAATCCCAACAAGTCAGGATTAGAGTATAAATGCATATTTTAGGTTCTTATATAATAGGGGTAAAGAAGTTTTCAAGATCAATTTGATCTTTCTCTTGTTTTTCTGAAGAAACATTAACCATATTTACTTGTTTTAAGATTTGTTGATGATTTGTTCTTTATATTTTACTTCTCTGTTCATACTAAATTTGATGTTCACTTGTTTTTCCTGTAGAAACATGAATTTAGACTGAATTGTTTCTTTATCTCTTGATCATACAAATCGTTTATGTTGTCTTTTTTTCTTTTTCTTCTATTGACATTCACAAGAACTGATGAAGTTATGAACGAGAGATAGTTCGAATTCCATGGCATATGCCAAACACCGAACTTGGACTGGAGATAGTTGGAAACACCTGGAAATCAATTTTTAGGTACTTGGAATTACCCATGTAGTTGAATTCTAGTGTGGTGCCGAACAGACCCTTAGTTAAAATGTAAGTATACTTATATAAAGATTAAACTATGTTTTTATTTTTATTTTAGATAAAGGATTAATTTTATTAAAATGAGTCATGCACCAACTGCCTTTGTAATATAGAGGTGATCCATGGGGAAAAATTCCATGAACTCTTCAATAAGAAGCTTGTCTTTCCTAACTCTCTTAGATATACTATCAGCTACATTATTCAAATCTCTTTTAACACGAGATATCTTGCAAAAACTAAAAGAAGACTGCTAATAAAGTGACTATTCTCCCATCTGACTAGCACAATGTCAGATATAATAGACTTCACCACTATTTATGCATCAACTATAAGATGTATTTCAGTAATGTTTTGCTCCTTGATCCAGCTCAGAGCCTCCAATATAGCCATGCACTCTGCAGCTTCAAGGCCGGTCAATCACTCCAAATACATAAGATCCTTTGACTCCTGTGTGCATACCTGCATTAGAAATAAGCACCATACCAGTGCCAGCAATATTAGTTACATGGTCAAGAGAAGCATCAACAAAAACTGTAGAGATACTAGCAGGGATAATTTGAGGATAAATAGTTGTAGGAGAATCGGGTGATGAATTTAGAAGAGACAAAGAGAAATTTTATAAATGAAAACGAATTCTAGAGACAACTGAGATAGGGTTAAGGGCTTTATCCTCAAAGATGTTTTCACATCTTTATTTCCAGATTATCCAGCATCCCACTATCAAAGTTAGCTTCCAGTTATTCTGCTCTTCTAAGCCAGTTACTTGCTGAGAGTCAAACCAAGAAATGATACTGCCATAATTTGCTGCTATTCTGTCAATGTTAACATTGAGATGCATCCATAAAGTTCTAGCAAATCTGCATTCTAGGAGAAGGTGGAAGAGAGATTCCACTAGGCAGTTGCAGATGTTGCACTGAGTGCCAATACTGCTATTGAACCGAGTTGTCTTATCTTTAGTCCGCACTATATCCTTGAGACACTTCCAAATGAAGAGTCTGATTCTGTGTGGAATCTTCATTTTCCAAAGAGCTTTCCATACCTCTTTGGGATAGTATTAAGTGCAGCTTGTTGAGAAAGTGTATTTTCTACAAGCTTATTATAAACACTTTTTACTGTGAATAAACCATCCTTCGTATGTCTCATATAATAACATCGTCTTCTTCCATATTGATTTGCATTCTTGAGATTTTGTCTACGACTTCTGAAGAGAATAGAGTATGCAGTAAGCTAATATTCCAAGAAGAAGTATTTGGAATTATGAGTTCGAAAACGTACGTATAACTCCAGTGACTTGGACGAGAAGGAATCGGTTTAACCTCCAGATTGATGATCCAATTGTAATACCAAATGAGTGCCTTCTTCCCATTATTTATCTCCATACACACATTGTTTTGTAGAATTTTGAGGCCAACTTCAACACCCTTCCGTATCCAAGAGGAGTTATTTCTTTCATCTTGAATATGCAAAAATTCTTCACTTTTAAAATATTTATCCTTCAGTAATTTAACACACAACAGATCAGATTGTGTGCTAATTCTCCAAGCCATTTTGGTGAGTAGAGCATGATTCAACATCTTCAAATCTCTAAAAGCTAGGCCTCCAAATTCTTTAGGAATGCACATATTACTCCATGAAGTTGGATTGTTACCTCTATTGGACTTATATCCCCTGAAGAACTTTCTTTGTAGTGAATCCAGCTTTTTAATCAACTTTTTAGGAATCTTAAATGTACTCATTTGATACAATGGAACATCATTGACACATTGTTTCACCTTACCAAGTAGCAAGTCTTCTTTCAAAAGCAGTGTTAATTTCTTCAAAAGACTTCACTTTAGATTTACCCATAAGAAATGGAGATCCCAAATGTTTCTCATTACTATCCATATTCTTTACACCAATAATTTGACTAAGTGAGTCACAATAAGAAGGATCCAAGTTATTGCTAAATAAAATGGATGATTTGTCAAAATCAATGACCTGACCAGATTGAGAACCAAAATCTTCAATGACTTGTAAGAGATTAGTAACACTGGCTAAATTAGCATATGTAAAGACAATACAATCATCTGCAAAGAGCGAATGATTAATAGGAGGAGCACCTCTATATGCTTTGATACCTAGGATTTCTTTTGCATGATGAGTTGAAGTAGGAGTTCTAAAAAACCATTTTATTACCCTGCTAAATAGATAAGGAGATAAACAATCTCCATATCCGATTCCTCTTGAAATAAACTATTGGTGGGTTTGGATGTAGAATTTTAAAGGTGTAATTTATGGGTCCAGAGGATTTGGTAGAATTATGTTTCCCTTTGTATGTTTGGTTACCCGAATCCTTGGAATCACGTTTCCTACGGGATTCAGTTTTCCAGCAAATCCTCCATATGGAGTCTGACCCCTCCCCTAAGATTTGCTGGGAAACTTATCAAGGGATTTGTGGACCCACTGTTTTTTTAACTCTAAATCCCATATATATGCAATTTTAAGATTTGAGGGTAATGCCAAACGGCACAAAGACTTTAATACAAGAAAACTCTATAAATCCTAGAAATTTTAATTGAGTTACCAAACACACAAAGAATTTACACGAATCCCATAATTTATAATCCCATGGGATTATAAATTTCTGGAAACGGTGAATTCTGCAAACAAACCCACCATATGTTTTTATTTAGTTTTGCTCTCATCCTGCTTAAATTCTTTTTAATACAAATGCACAAACCCACGCATAATCTACCCATCCACCCACAGATCCATAGTATCAAACCCCTTGATGAAGACCGAACATGGATGAAAATCTAACACCCGCCGTTTAAATGGACCGGACATAGGTGGCACCAAATCCACGGATTTTACCGGTTGCTCACCCTAAAACTGATAGTGCCAGATACCCGTAGCAAAATTTTAGTAGAAATTAACATTTAATCCCAAAGTTGTTGGGCTTTGGACACTCTAGTCCTACACTCTCGAGCCTAATACTAGAAGGTCCAAATTTACCAAATCTTAAACGAGTTAATCCTTTCATAAACGATTCAGTCCAAAATAAAAAAAATCGATGACAAAAATACCCATCAGATATGATTTCTTCGGTTTTCATTTCTTCATTTCCAACGTCCAACATCGAGAAAGCTTTTCCAACCGCTTCTATTGAAGACGATGTTACAAGTTTCATCTCGTTTTTCTTCTTCTTTTTCTCGATTGATTGATTTCGTTTCACTTGATTCATCAAATTATTTTTTCAATTTTCGTAATGTAAAAATTTGGTTTAGGGTTAATTTCATCAATTTGGGGTTCTACTGAGATCAATTTTTTTCGAGGTTGATTGATGCATTCATCGTCACTACAACAATCTACAGGTATGTTATTCATTTACCTACGATTTTGTTATGTATTTTTGGAAGAAATTATTATTGTCACTATTTTTTGAATAGGTTATTGTTTTCTTGATTTGGGGGATTTTTGTTTATTTTAAGATGTTTTATTGAATTTGTGTATTCAATTGAGTATCAATTTTAGGTTTTCTTTCAAGGATCTTATCTTGTTGGGTATATGCAGTGAAGAGTATACTTAGTTGATAGGGTTGATGATGTTGGGTTTAATTACTTTATTTCTTTTTAATGTAGTGTTTAAAAACTAATCAACTGTACTTCCTCTCGTTATTAGAGTTTATTGAGATTGTTTGGACTTTTTTATTTTTTTGTAAAAGATGGATGCTCATTTTTGGGATAGGAGGAACTGTTTCATTTTGGTGATAATATAACTTATGTTGACCTATAAGCTTCTTGCTTATGTTGACGAAGTAGCTTGTCGGCTGATTAAGAAGATACTCATTTTTGTGAAGGTCATTGGATGATGCCAGTTGATCCTTATGTGCGATTGAAATGGATTGTGGCACAAGATTTTCTTGCTAGTATCTCTCTTGCAGCACCACTGCGTGAAGCTTCTACAAGTCAAAATAACGATGCATTGGAGTGAGATTCTCAATTGATAGGAAAGTTTGTTAATGGAATAGATGGAATTAGTGGATTCACTGCAGGTATTATTAATCTTTCACTGTATTGTTTCTTCCTTTTGTGCTTCCTATATATATGGATATGAAGTGGACCAAAGAGAAATTGTCAAGGAGATAAGTGGAATGGCTATATTTATCTTGTTTGGATTTACGCCTAAGTTCGAAAAAACATAGGTAAACCCCATTTTTAGAAAATTCAAGTAACAAGATGGCGTGGTTATACTTCTTTTAAACTAGATAAAACTAAGAAAAATTGAACAAGAACACCGACTATTAGGTGTTCTTAAAACTTTGCAAATGTAAAAAGTCTTCTGTATGGTCAGCCAGAGGAAAAGCCAACTTGTCTAATGCTCATGTAAACTAGATAAAACTAAGAAAATTTTAGCAAGAAAAACCAATATTACTGGCAGCCCGTTTAGTTTCACATAAGATCTTTTTACGGAGGTTTCATTTCTGGATAGGGAAATTATGACGCTTTACTGCTTAGCGGAAAATGTTGAGTTGGTTATGTTCCGCAATGACATTTATAATTAAAACAGAGGTTGCAGTTAACTCGTTATTCAACTATTTCAATTATTAAAAATAATCTAATCTTATTTGAATATCCTACTAACAAATCAGTTTGTTTTCTCAAATCTTAATGAATGTAAAAGATCATAGTAACGAATTTGAAGAACGTATTAATACATAAGATGATTGAAGATTTATAGAGCTCTTTTAGTGATTATGAGAGATTTCATTTTTCTATATACAATTCACAGGGAACAGATTGAGAATTGACAGGATGAGATTGGGGAACAAGGTCATTGGATACAATGAACGGAGAAGCAAATACTAGTAAGTTCTTTAACATATGGGTTACTAGCTCCTTACAGATTTGAGTAGAATCCGACTTTCAGCTCTTTAGATATTGAATTGGTAATGTGTACATAGTTGTACACATGTTGATTTTAAATGTGTACATGATTGTACACATGTTGTCTTTAATGTGCACATTTGTACACCCTATTAATTAGTTGATGTGCACATAGTTGTACACCTGTTGATCATTAATGTGCACATAGTGGTACACCTATTAGTTGACGTGTACATATTTGTACACCTATAAATCATTAATGTGAACATAATTCTACACATCTTGATGGTTAATATGCACATAATTGCACACCTGGTGATCATTAATGTACACATAATTATACACCTGTTGATTTCTAATGAGTGCATATATCGATTCCTGGATTCGATATTTTGTTTTGTGAACTGAATTTTTCAGTGGGTGCTCTACATTTAACATGATTTTTTCATCACATTGGTTGGTATTGGTGTTTATCGTCTTGTTTTCTTTGAAATGTTACCTCCAAAAGCTTGCATTCATATCCAAGAAGGTGGTTTTAAGGGAGGAAAAAGTGATGCAAATAAAAACAATTGTTGATGCAAGGAAGGATTGTGCAGAAGTTTCTCTTACCAGGTGAACGAGAGGGAACAATTTAGATGTGGCACATGTGTTTTTATGTCCTCGTCTAAATGGGTTCCCACCAACAATTCATAGAGTAGTAACTAAGGTGTACATAATTGTACACATGTTGATTCTTAATGTGTATATAATTTTACACCCATTGTATGTGTTTCTTTCTGTTTATATGTGCTTGTTCTGTTTTACATGTACTTAGTTTTTGTTCGTTTGTAGCTGTATTGTTGATAACTTGTGATTGTATTCTCTTTGTTTCAGGATCCTTTTGTCAATGGAGAGAAAGTCCCAGCCGTTAATTTGAATTTGGCGCTAAAGTTTTACCACCTCGAGCTGGAGTTCCAGAGAACTTGGCTCATGTCAGAAACTACATGAAGGTTTGCAAAAAGCTTGTTTCACATACTTAATGCGCATCATTAGTTTTGTTTGCATAAAACTACTTGAAGAATTGCTAAAAGCTTGTTGTTCTTAAATACACATACCATATGCCCATCATCCGTTTTGTTTGTATATCGAAGAATTGTCTTTTATCACTTAGCAGTCTAGCTGTTCCGATTCCACCAATTAAATTCTCCCTGTTTGGTGGTTTCATTTTCATTTACACGTGTTGATTATTAAAGTGTACATAGTTGTACACATGTTATTCATTTTGAAGTCTAAGAAATTAGGGAAAGCACTAATGTGTAGATAGTTGTACACACACATTATGTTATTTAGGTGTGCACAGTAGTCCAAATGTTGATTATTTAGGTGTAAATAGTTTGTACACTTGTAGGACTATATTTATGTATACAAACCAAAAATTAGGGAAAGCACTAATTGTACAAGTGTTGGATTTTCTATAGATGTGTACAAAGTTGTACACTATTGTGTTATCTCAGTAATATGTGCATTTTTGTGGTATAAATGTTGGATTTTTATACCACAATACATCAAAAGTTACTGCATCTCTTTCTTATACCATCAAAAGTTGTCATCTCATTAGAAATTTAGATCCTTGTAACATCTCTTAGGCAAAGATAATGTACATTCTAGGATATTTGTTGCGACTTGAAGCCATTTTCGAACAGTTTTATTAAAATAATCTCTGCAGACAAATGAATAGATTTAAGCTCATACTTGTAAGTTAGTATAGTCATTTTTTCTGAGTTGTAGCATGTAAGAAATGGATGGTTTATCAATGAGTTACCCAGTATTCATGCTATCAGTGATTACTCAATTATATAGGCCTAGGTGAAAAATAAGTTAGAAACTGGTGCTACAGCGGTATTGTAGCTTACGAGTCACCAATATCTAGCTCCCACTGTATAATTATTTTGTTGTTTTATTAGATTCCTTGTCAGTTAAAAACTTCATGAAACAATAGTTTGATCTTTGTGCTGACCACTTTTTCCTCTTCGTCATTGTATGTATAAATGAATAGTATAAATACATCATTTCCATGTCTTGCATATCAACAAGATGCTTTCATGTCTTGAGTCGACGAGCTTCAAACCGGTATGAGAGGAGCGTTCGGTAAACCCTTGGGAATGGATCACCTAGCTAACTTGTTATCATATGAGATTCAGTTGCAGTCTACTTTTGCTATGTTGGTGTACAAACTGGTGCACCTTGTTTTGTCTTTTGATTTTTTGGATTTTTGTAGACGTGTACATGTTTGTACGCCAATGTAAACTAAGATTTTTAAAAAATGAGAATTATATAGTCATATGGGTACTCTTTTTGTAGCTCTCGGAAAGAGCTTTCCGAATATATAAAGTTTGTGAATTTTGGACAAACGGTTCGAAAGATAAATTGTTTTTAATTCTTTTTATATTATTTAAAATTGCTGACATCATTGTGAGTCACTTTGGACTAAAATGTAAATATTTGGACCAAATTGTAAATCAATGAAAAAGGACTAATTTGTACCTAATTGAATAGGTCAGGACTAACTAGTATATTTGGATGGGGTTTTGGACTAAACCGTATTTTTCCCAAATTTTACCGGTTGCTCACCCTAAAGCAAAATTTAAGTCCAGAAAAGAACCCAACAATTGTTTCCCCCTCTAAAACCCTAACAAAAATCCTTCACCGCCATCGTTCCGGTGTCATCGTTGCAACTGCATCACTTCCCTCGCTCCCAGAATGAAAACCTTAAAAATATCTTCAATCCGCCATGTCCGTCTCTTCTCCACTGCTAACACCACCACCAATTCCTCTTCTTCCATCTCTAATCGTGTAGCTAGATCGGAGCTTCACAGAGAGTCTGATCCGGACAAAGCCTCATCAGTCTCTGATCACTCTACTCGGACTCGAGATCTTACTATTAAACGTTTAGCAAAATCTCGTCGTTTTAGTGAAATCGAAACTCTCATCGAACCTCAGAAAAAAAGCCCCAAAATTACTGAAGAACCATTTTTATCAACCTTGATTAAATCTTATGGGCGTGCAGGAATGTTTGATCATGCTCTTCGAACATTCGATCAGATGGAGGAACTCGGTACGCCGAGGTCAGTTCTTTCCTTTAACGCTCTTTTAATGGCTTGCAAAGCTGATCAGGTACCGAAAATATTCAATGAGATCTCTGAAAAATATAAAATTTCTCCTGATAAAGTTTCATATGGCCTTTTGGTTAGATCCTATTGTGAATCTGGTTCTCCTAAATCGGGTTTAACGGTTCTGAAAGAAATGGAGGAAAAAAATGTTGAAATTACTGCAATTACTTATACAATTCTATTAGATGCTTTTTATAAGAAGGAATGTATTGAAGAAGCAGATAAAATTTGGAAAGAAATGGCTGAGAAAGGTTTGCTTGATGTTACTGCTTTTAATGTTAGAATAATGCAAACTGGGCCACCTGAAGATATTCTGTCATTGATTGATGAAATGAAAACACTTGGGTTAATTCCAGATGCAGGTACTTACAATAATTTGCTTATTTGTTATTGTAACCGCGGTTTGATAGAGGAAGCTAAGAAAGTTTATGAAAGTTTTGCGGAAAACAAGTGTGTTCCAAATGTTGTAACTTTTACCAATTTTATCTATCACCTTTGCAAGAATGGAGATGTTGACAAGGGTTTTGAGGTTTTCAAGGACAGCCTGAAGAGAGACAAGCTTCCTAATTTTACAAGTATAAAGTATTTGGTTCAGGGGTTGTTTGAGAAATCAAAATTGGAGGAAGCTAAGCAAGTGATCGACATTGCTAAGAAGAAATATCGACCGAACTGTAAATTGGAGGAAGCTAAGCAAGTGACCGTCATTGCTAAGAAGAAATGTCGACCAAACTTTTTGAATATGTGGAAGAAAATTGAGAGGGATCTTGGATTGAACGTGGAGAAGCAGCCTGCTCCAATAGAGACTTCTTCTCTTCCTGCATAAGTGATGAGTTTTGAATATGAATGGGTCGACCGATGAAGTTATCACTAGTTACCCTACTGCACAAAAGAGATATTAAGGTCAGTTAAACGGAAACCTTTTTATAACTTGTCTCAAATAGCTCTGAGTAGAATAGCTGAAATTGATTGGTGGCAGAAGCTTGGGCCTACCATGATAAATTGGACTTACATCTGATTTGAAGTGGTATATGGTTTTCTGATTAATTGCTTTTATTGTATTCTCCATTTGTATGGACTGAGTGAGTTCTGGCTCGACCTAAATTCCTTCTCAAGGAATTTAAATTCTTCCTTGTTTTTCATCATATTTTTCATTATCTTATACATTCTCGTTTGATTGTGAACTGTTTTGCATAAGCTTGTTAACGTTTTACTTGTCTACACACAAAGAATGAATTTATATCTCGGGATGGTAAGTACACAAGCTTACTTCTTAATCTTCCTTGCACATCCTTTTCGTTCTTTTTATGGGTATTTTTTTCTCAATCTTCTAAAACCGTTGTAAAGAGGTGATAAATAGGACCGCCATGAGCAACATTTTATGTTTGAAGGCCACCGGTATACGAACAACAACTCTAGCAGCTTTTCGGCATTCCCAAGTCGAGGAGGAGTATTGGAGGTCGATGCAGCAGATATTGCCTGCGAGCCAACTAGGTTTAAGGTGACCCTGATATTGTTCCATTAGTTCTGGCAGTTAAACAATCACACAAAATAGGATATCTAGTATTTTGTGATCTCTCTTCTTCTTGATGAAACTGGTTCAGAAGAAGGCCTGGTTGACAACTATGAGGCATACAAGAAGTGCTAAGATGAGGCATGTCAAAAAAGTTGCTTATAGAAAAGAACCTTTTACTGCAAGTAAGTTCTTTTGGAGTCAGAAACTTCCCACCAAAATTAGTTTTGTGATCTTGCACAATATGTTTAATAAATAAGCTACACATGATAATGTGTTATATGAGTCATGACTTGCCCAAAAGTTTGTGGTTTATGTCTTGAGATTTCATAAAGCTCAATCTCATCTTCTTTCGGGTGATATGTGGGTAAATGTGGGTGATTCCGATAGTGTTTCCTCTGGAAGTATCTTCACCGTCATTTTTCTCGGATAATACAGCTGAATCTGATATTCATATTCGTATTTGGATCTGGGAAGGTGTACATGCATGTATTCTTTTGTATTAAGACAACTCCATACATGCATACAGTATATTATTGGTGTCAATTTATTTTCTTTTTCTTTTAGGACACTATCGGAGGGTATTTATTTATTTTATTTTTGAAAAAGAGGAGAACCTCATTCTATTAAAATTAAATTTCCAGTTGCTCCATATGAAGAGTTCCTGTGAATCATTACATCATTGTTCCAATTTTGAATGTCTAAATAGGTTAGGATTGCCCATAAGCTATATCCTTTCCGGGCGTTCTTAATTGCATACTTATTACAAAACACTACAAGTTTGGCTGCTCAAAAAAATGTTTATTCTCCTTACTAAAATATAAAAGCATTCACTCTAAAGTTTATAGGAAAATCATTGTCGTTCTCAAAGTCTCTGCTAATTATGTATCTCTTCTTTCTAGCCTTTGCGTACTTTCCGATCAGCAGCATGAGAGTCTGTTGAGTCACTTCTGAAAGTGATCGTATGCCCACTCCATTCTGTTGCCCAACGAAAAGCCTCCTTCTGCTAGTTGCTCTGTGGTGTCGCAATCCGTGCTGATTCTTCTTGCTTCTCTGATATTTCCTGAGTAATCACATAATGTTAATGCAATAGCAGCATTTGAGCCTGAATTCATCATTGGCAAAGCTATATTTATCTTTAAGCCCAGGTACCCTGTCTGCCCTTCTATTTCATTATTAGTTATTGTCAGAGTTTCATCTTTCACTGGGTTGTAGTATAGTGTCTGCATAACATCATAGCCTTTCTTTGTTGCCATCTTATAGTTATTCAAAAAATTTATTATACTATCTGTTGTGACTGCACTATCCTGTTTTTATTTTTTGAAGACTACGTTGCATCGTGCCTTCCATATATGCCATATAGTTATACTACACATGACTTTCCAATCAACATCATACCCGCATCTATTGTTATATTCAAAACAATCATTCAGCCAATCATGAAACTCAAATTTCCCATTTCTAATGAACTGCATATCGAAATTCAAATCATCCAGACCTGGTTTGTGTAATTACAGTTTAGAAATAGAAGAGTCAAAGATTCCTGACTCCTTCCACACAACTTACACTTTGTATCTATGTCTGGAAAGATAGCTGTCATTCTCATACTGTTAGGAAGTATAGCGTGAGCAGCCTTCCAAATCAAATGTTTAACAGATGGTGATATATCCATGTTCCATATTTTGAGCCAGTTAGCATTAATGTTCGCACTGGAATTAATATGGTTGTACAGGGATTTTACTGGAATGTCTTCCCTACCCTCTTTAGGTATGCTTATCTTCCTAATTTTTTCTATAATCTGTTGATCAAAGCATTTTGATAGCTTAGCAATGTCCCAAGTGTTTTTGGTAATGAGGTGTTTTACTTTTATTAGTCCTTCAATGTCAGTGGTATGTTTGTTGTTTGGTACCTTTGTTCCCGGTATCCAATAGTCTCCCATATGTCAATTGTTTCCCCGTTTCCTAGTTCCCAAAAGCAACCCTTTTTTATTTGATCAATTCATGTTAGAAGGCCTTTCCATATCCAACTATCTCTTCTATTTGGTGTACTGTTTGTGTGAAGGATGTCACTGTTTGGGTAATATTTTGATTTGAGAATAGTGGCACAAAGAGAATCAGGTGTTTCTTTTAGCCGCCATCCATCTTCACAATCATTGCAGTATTGAAGTTTTTAATGACTTTTATTCCTAAACCACCTTCCTCAAGTGATTTACAAACTGATTTCCAGTTTTTAAGAAAAACACCCTTTTTGCCATTCTCATTTAAACCTTTTCATTTTTTCCCCCACCAATAGTTTCTTTGAAGTTTAGTAATGCTTTTACAAATCTTAACTGGGATTTTAAAACAGTTCATTTGGTAAGCATATAATGAAGTTGTTACATTCTTTACCATGACATTTTTACCAGCCGTGTTTAGATCTATTCTCCTCCAACTGTGTAGTATATTCCTCATTTTTTTCCACCAATGGTTAAAAGCAGTCAATCTTTGATCTATGAATAGAGGTGACCCCAAATATTTATCGTTTAAAGGTATTGCTTTGACCCCTAAGATTTGTTTAACTTTGTGTCTAATATGAGTTTCCGTTTTTGGACTGAAGAATACACCTGATTTGTTCAGATTGATGAGCTAATTAACCAGATGCATTACCAAATTCAGTAAACAGTTTCACCAGGTTGTGGCAAGTTTTGTCATTTACCTTGCAGAATAACAGGCAGTCGTCTGCAAAGAGTAAGTGGCTTATTGTTCTGGCCTGATGAACAATTTTAATACCTTTTATTAATCCAGAGTTTTCAGCAGTAGTGATTTTCCGAGATAAAGCCTCCATACAGAATAAGAACATGTATGGCGAGATTGGTTCTCCTTGTCGCAAACCTCTGGAAGGTTTGAAAAACTTTGTTGGAGATCCATTGATTAGGACATAAAGCATAGTTGTAGATATACATTGGTGTACCAGGTTACACCATTTACTATTAAACCCCGTTTTACTCATTATCTGAATGAGAAAGTTCCATTGCACACGGACGAAAGCTTTCGTCATGTCGATTTTTATACCCATGAAACCCTTCTTAGATTTAGAATTTTTCATTTTGTGTATCAGTTCATGAGCAATTGTTATGTTATCCGATATCTGCCTTCCTGGGATGAAGGCAAATTGATAGGGTGATATGAGTTTACCTAATAACCTTTTCATCCTGCTAGCCATTAGTTTAGAGACAATTTTATATGAAGTATTAGATAGGGCTATGGGTCTAAATTCCGAAGGAGTAGTAGGGTTTAGAGTCTTGGGAATTGAAGAGATGAACGAAGCATTCATCTCTTTAGAAATGTTTACTGTCTCAAAAAATGTTTGCACCATTTTGATTATGTCTGGCCAACTATGTCCCAATTTTGTTGGAAGAAATTGGGAGGAAACCCATCTGGGCCTGGACTTTTGTCAGGTTCCATAGAGAACACTATGTTCTTTATCTCACTATCTACTGGAATATTACACAAGGCCTCATTTTCTAGAACAGTTATGCAAGTAGGGATTAGTTGTATCATGTCCTGGTCAATTTCTAGATTAACTGAAGTAGCTATGTTTTGGAAGTGCTTCGTTATACAGTCGGAGATTTCTTCTCTGCTATTCAACCAATCATTAACATCATTTTTTAGAGTTTCTATTATATTTCTTCTATATCTTTGTTTAGCTTTGTTGTGGAAGAACTTTGTGTTTCTATCTCTTAATGTTGTATTTTTGATCCCTACTTTTATCTTTCCAGCACTGCTCTTTTATTGAATACCAGCTAACAAGCTCTTTTCTTAGATTTGCCGAGTCAATAGCTTTATTTGGGTAATTACCCCTTTTGTTTATCTTTTCCAGAGATTTTTTTATGCTTTCTATATTTGTTTGAATATTTCCAAAAGTTTTTCGATTCGAAAGATTTAGAGTGTGTTTAACTCCTACTAACCTTTTGTTCATTTTATAGGCAGCAGAACCTTGAACCTGTTTATTCCAACAATCCTATATTAACGGTTTACACTGCTCATGTTTCATCCATTCTCCGAAATACTTAAAAGGTTTTGCTCCATCATTCCAGTGGTTATGTGTGTTTAGTCTTATTAGGATATGGTCGGAGGCCAAAGGTCCTAAATGTCTTAGGGTGAAGTTTGGGAACTGTTTATCCCATTTAGAGTTAACTATGGCTCTGTCTAGTCGTTGCTCTATAACATCATTATCTGTTATATGGTTATTCCATGTAAAAGTATATCTTATGAATCCTAGGTCCATCAAACCACAGTTGAAAATGCGGGGGTACAACAACCACACCCAACAATTCGTTTGGCAATCTGAGAGGACTTACTCTAATATACTTTTTAAAGAGAATCAACTAGACAGTCAGACTTTATCTTTAGAAAAGTATATCAAAGAGTTTATATCTCTATCTCTCTATTCAATCTGCAATCAACAAATAGAAATTTGCGAGCCTGATTGAATATAGGAGAAGTAACTTGAAAGGTACCAAAGAGCAATGTTCAATGATCAATTAATTTTAATCAACAACAAAATGTTGGATTTCCTAATTGATCAATACAACGCACAACCTGTGATTTCAATTATATAATAAAATATAATGCAGAAAAGAAATAACACAGACACCAGAATTTTGTTAACGAGGAAAACCGCAAATGCAGAAAAACCCCGGGACCTAGTCCATATTTGAACGCCACATTGTATTAAGCCGCTACAGACACTAGCCTAATCCAAGTTAACTTCGGACTGGAATGTAGTTGAGCCCTAACCAATCTCACACTGATCAAGGTACAGTTGTGCTCCTTATGTCTCTGAATCCCTATGCACTTGATTCCCTTAGCTGATCTCACCCACAACTAAGAGTTGCTACGACCCAAAGTCGAAGACTTGATAAACAAATCTGTCTCACACAGAAAAGTTTATTGTATAGATAAATTTGTCTAACACAGATAAACTTATGAGTTTTGTTTCGTCTTTTGATAAATTAAGGTGAACAGGAACCAATTGATATACCGAACTTATATTCCCGAAGAACATCCTAGAAATATCAATCACCTCACAATAATCTTAATCGTATTGTAATTACTTTTTATCTTGCCTATCGGAGAATAAATCTCGAGCCAATTTTAAGGAAGATAATACTTAATACGACAGAAAATGCAAAATCAGATCACGCAACTACAGAGAAAATAGTTGGGTCTGGCTTCACAATCCCAATGAAGTCTTCAAGTCGTTAACCTACATGGTCTCGTGAGGAACCTAAGGTTAAAAGAGAATCGACTCTAGCTATGCAACTAGTAGCACACAGAATTGTGGGGATTCGGTTTCCCAGTTGCTAGAGTTCTCCTTTATATAGTTTTCAAATTAGGGTTTGCAATCTAAGTTACCTTGGTAACAAAGCATTCAGTATTCACCGTTAGATGAAAAACCTGATTCAACCAAGCTAATATCTTTCAACCGTTAGATCGAACTTAGCTTGTTACACACAAATGAAATGTACCCTCATTTAGGTTTATGTAACCGTACCTAAACGTGTACACCATGTTGGCTCAACAATAGTTAACCGAAGTTAGTCATATGAACACTCTCATATCAACCTTATTCATCTTAACCATAACTAATTCAAATGACTCAAATGAAACTAGTTAAAGAGTAGTTCAATTGCTATATTTTCATAGAAGTATACAAGAACACAATTTAAGCAAAATCGGTTTGATTCACTCGAATCAATTCATGAACATTATAGCCACGGTTTGCAAAGATTGCATTCCTTATTATATAAATGTTTAAGTCCATGTACACAACCGATTTTATAACTTTAACCTTCAAGTATGCAAACGTGTACGCATACTTTGCATACTTGAAATACCCGGACCAAGATTGGGTTTCGTCAGTACGCAAACGGGTACGCGTACTTCCAATCCCAACAGAAATATTCGGACTTGAACCTTACGCCAGTACGCAAACGGGTGCGCATACTTAGGTTCCCATATTTCTCAAGACAACAGGTACGCGTACGTGTACGCATACCATGGTTCCCGAACATGGATTACATATGTGCAAGAGTACACAACATGTCATATCCAATAATGGTTAAGTGTTCTAAACTCTGATTTTAATCATTGAAACTTTCTTAGAGGATGACAATAGCCGTTTTCACACACTATTAGCATCAAAGCAATTTTCAAGTTATTGAAATAATCATAACGAAATATTCCAAGTCTACACCAACTGTTTGTATCACACAAACCATGTAAGATGTTACTCGACAATTTTCACATGATCATCTTTTGACTTGCGTCAAGAATATAAGATGAACTTGGTCGAAGCTAAAGCTTTCCAACACATATTCCGAGAATTATGTATGCGAGTTAAACTCAGCTCGAAATCTCAAATGTGTATAATAGAAAACTATATCGTAACACGACTTATGTCTCAATATAGGAGATAGAGTAGAAATAGACTTTCCAAGTGATAGATGAGTTTCAGTCTCCACATACCTTTTGTTGATGAAGTTCCACAAGCTCTTCTTAGTAGTTCTTCGTCTTCAAATGATGAACTCCGTGAAGTCTAAGGCTCAACTACACAATCTATGTCCTAGTCTGAGACATTTTAATCACTAACATTGACAAATATGCTTGAGATAGCAACGCATGAGAGTTCGACCGAGCAGTGCTCTAACAACAGTTGTTATTCAAATCATTGAAACATCTAGCTTCATTTATATTAAAGTGGAATCTACTTTGTTTCTCTTCTTTATGAAGAACCACATTTAGATCCCTTATAACTACCCATGGTATGTTAGCAGTTTTGGCTAATTCAATTATGATGTTCCATGAATCAAGTTTTTGGGTTTTGTAAGGGCTCTGGTAGAAGAAAGTTAGGAGCCATTATTTGTTGTCTTGTTGGTTTGTGATGATTCCGTTTATGTGATTGTGGGCATAATCACTTATTTGTATAATTACACTTGTTTTCCATAGAAGACACAAGCCACCTGTTGTTCCTTTAGGAGGAACAAAGAGATAGTTATTGACCCCTACTTGTTTCATTATGTCATGCATTTCTCTATTTTTTTGTTTGGTTTCAGACAAGAAAAGTAATTCAGGGTTTTCTCTATTCAAGATATCAATTAGCCCGTTCCTTGTAGCTAAGTTACCTAAGCCTTGGCAGTTCCAAGATATTACACTGATAAACTGCCAAAAGTAAGATATTATAGGATATCTGAACTTACCTAACACAATTTTACTATAGAAATCGCAATTGAAAATGCGGGGGTCTAACAACCACACCCAACAATTCGTTTGGCAATCTGAGAGGACTTACTCCAATATACTTTCTAGAGAATCAACTAGACAGTCAGACTCAATCTAGAGGAAAGTATATCAAAGAGCTATATCTGTATTTCTCAATTCAATCTGCAATCAAACAAATAGGAATTTGCGAGCCCGATTGAATATAAGAAATAACTTGGACGGTATCAAAAACCAATATCCTAGTGTCAATCAATTTAATCAAAAACCAAAGGTTGGATTCCCAATTGATTGAACTTACGCACAACCTGTGATATTTCAATTATAAAGATAAACAATATAATGCGGAAAAGAAATAACACATACACCAGAAAATTTGTTAACGAGGAAACCGCAAATGCAGCAAAACCCCGGGACCTAGTCTAGAATAAACACACACTGATTATAAGCTGTTACACCAAATTCCTACTACCTATTTGGACTAGATGTAATAACTGCTTCACCACAAATATAACTCCTAGCACAACACCGATTGTCTTTAGGAATTCTTCTCGTAAATCTTCTAGCAGAACCCAAGGCTCTCTTTAGAAGATACAACAACACGATTGATACGATTCGATATTTTGTTTACACAAAACACCGGTTTGATTTCCTTTTAGATGTGAATCAAGGTTTTGTAAATCTTGTGTTTATTTTGATAAAAACAATTACTAGGTAAAAGTAATATCAAAACAAACTTGTAGATTAGGGATTATCACATTCTTCAATAATGGAAGAGAAACCTAATTATTCTACAACAAGAACAACTAGAATAAATCTAGAGATATCTTGTTTAAAACTTCTTAAGGATTTTTACGAGATACCTTAATCGAAGTTTTCTTTCTAGCTTCCGATTTCGACTAACAAGTGTTGGTATATGATCGGAAACTGAAATCTATCAAACCCTAGGGTTTATTTTTAAAGAGAGATTTATTTTTCTTTATCATCTTCTTCCCCTAAAATTAGATCTAAAGCTCTACAAAATATCCATTAATGGAGATTGTAAATGAAATACTAATGTAATCTCAATAATCATAGTGAAGAACCATGGATGTAGATCACATTGATCGAACCATGTAAAAATCCTTGTGTCCCTTTTATAATTTTAGCATTTTAATCTTTATTTTGATTATGAAATAGATTTAGATCTATGAAATATTATGAGGGGTTTAGTGTGGGATTTCCTGCAACTACATATGCGCTAGAAACAGGGAGGAGTAAAGGATTTATCCTTCCTGTAATGTGTTGGTTCAAGAAATTCTCATGAAGATTAATTACTATTCATATTTTTCTAGATCTACAAAGTTTAGGTTCAAAAATGGAAATTTCATGGGAGAAATCACACTTTCAGAGAGTAAACATCATCAACAATTCAAAGACATGAAAAGAAGAAGAGAAAAAAATTAGTTTCTGTGGTGAAATTCACTAAGAAAATCAAGGTTTCAATGAAAGATTTCCATGTTCGGAGAGAAAAGCAAGAGGGAAAATTGTTGAAGGAAATAAAGGAAGAACGAAAATAGGATAAGAACAAAACGATGTGATTTTTATCACAAACATAAGCTCGCACGAGATGGTTTGAGTTGGAGCGAATAAGCAAGAGGTCAAGGGTTCGACTAGAGACACATATTTTTTATTTTTCAAAGGCGAATAAGAGAAAAAAGAAAAAAGTTGTGGGTTAATTTCGCAGAGGTTCTTGAACAAATGGTTCAATGAGCAATATGTGAGTTTGAGGTCGCAAGTTCAATTCACTTGCGAGCATAATTTTCTTCTTTTACCGAAGGGAAAAAATGGATAATTTCTGCAAGGTTGTTTCATTATTTCGCAAAACAAGAGGCGTGACCTGATTGGTTATCTGCGAAATTAATGAGTTCATGGTCGCGTGTTCAAATCCCAACAAATGTATATTTTTCGTATGGATATTTCGCAAGGGTATTTCTGAAGAAAGTAAGTTATTATTTTTAGATAGTTCGCAAATGAGCCAGCAAAGTTGGTGTGAGGTAAAGACAATGAGCTTGAGGTCGCGAGTTCAATTCCCACCTCTCGCGAATTTTCGCATATTTTTCGAACTTTCAAATGAGAAGAAATGGAATAAGGTTATGAAATTATGTGTTTCTTTCGCAAACAACAAGTAGCGCAGATGGTCAGGGATTATGGGTTAGTGTTTCTTTCGCAAACAACAAGTAGCGCAGATGGTCAGGGATTAGGAGTATGGGTTAGAGTTCGCATGATCAATTCTCGCAAAGCTCAATATTTTTCACACTTTTTGGAACTACTGAAAAGAAAGGAAGAATAATAGAGTGGCAATATGTGTTTCTTTTCGCAATCGAAGCTAGCTCGGATGGTCGTGATAAAGGGAAGGAGTTTGATGTCTAGGGTTCGAATCTCCCCATTCGCAAAGAGTTTTTGCACTTCGCAAATGTTCGTTTGCTTCACGCAAATGTTTACTTCGCACAGTCTTTGATAATTTCGTAAGGATATTTCGCAAGAAGAAAGTAGGTGGTTATTTCGCGGACACACTTTATACAGAGGCGGGGGCTAGCACGTTGGTCGGGAAGCATGAATGCAAGCGAAAGGTCGCGGGATCAATTATTGCTTCTCGCACATTTATTTTTGTTATGCGAAATTTCGCACGGACTTTCCTATTTCGCAAAGGAGAAAGTTGATGATTATCTCGCAAATAAATTCCCAAGAGAGGGTTAGAAATAGTTGGTATGGTGCGAGAATATGCATGAGCGGGTCAAGGGTTCAAATCTCATTTCTCACACTTCTTTTTGTTGCGAGATAATTATATTTTGTGCGATGTTTATACATTTCGAGGATGCTAGCCTCGCAAACAAATCATATACTTTGGTGAGAGACAACAACAATGACAAACCACAAAAGCTAAGTACCACTTTCCTTGAACATTTAACTTCTACGAGAAAATAAAAGATTTTTGATTTGATTACAAAAAGCGATTCAATCGCAAGATTACAAATATTACTAAGATTTCAAGATTATAAAGACTTCAAAATTACAAAGATTTCTAGATTTCAAAAAAAAAAAAAAAAAAAAAAATTATTTCAAAATTACAGAGATTTCAAAGATTCGAGAAAAATCTCGCAGATTAATTTATATATTTCTCTTGAATATTTACTTTACTTCAAATGATATGATATTATGAGAATAAATGAAAGAAAATGACGAAAAATGAAGGAATGAATGAAAGGATGAATGAAAGAATGAAGACATGCGATAATTTCGCAGAGATAATGGAAATGCGATAATTTCGCAAAGATAATGAGAAGAGATAATCAAAAATGAATGATTGAGACAAAAATGAATGAGTGAGTGAATGGGACGAACCTTTATGGCGTACACCCTAGTTCGCGAATGATATTTCGTAAGAGGCAAATGTAAGACCTAAAGTGCGTCATATAAGGGGGTATCTCTTGACATGGCTCGGCGAAAAGGTTACACCGCTCCTCGGAACTCGGGTCATGGAGATTTGGGGCCCATGAAAGCCTATCCGGAGAGATACCTTGGATTTCCAACTATATATATAGGTTATACCCCGGTTGGACGCCCGAGGGTCTCTTCCAAGGAGTCGATGTATGCTCAAGGCGCCTGGGTACACTGGTTGAGCCAAGAGTGCTGAGGGCATTTGAAGTGTCTCGGCCATTCTTGGCAAGTCTTGGTATATCTTTTCGGCCCAAGAAAACTCCACTTAGGGTGCAGTCTCGTAACCATAAGCCATATAGGTATAAGGGATAAGAGGTCACAAAACAATGGTTGTTGTTAAGACCGGATGGGAGGAGCTAGTCTTGTAGGACCGATGTACGCCTCCTTGAAGGGGCAACCGGGGAGAAGATAAGGCGGCACCCTCCATTAGGGAGCCGATAAGTGTCAAAAGACGCAAATGTCATGAGGCTTTATTTTCGCAAGGAAATTTAGGCTTGTCATATTTGTGCGATGATCCCGTAGAGGCAAAGTAATACTAACGCAAGGATAAGACGAGATCAATGGGTTTTTGCATGAAAATGTAAAGACGTCCTGCGATTTCGTCGCAAAGACGGCAATGTCATGGGATTTTACATTCGCAAGAGTATTTAAGCTTTGTCATATTGTCGCAAATAAAATATCCTGCGAGAGGCAAAAATACTTGAAAATGATAAGACAAGGTCAATGGGGTCATTACATGAAAATGTAAAGACATCCTGCGATCTTGTCGCAACGAGGTGGCAAAATAAGACCTTTAACTAGGAAGGCAAAATAAGACCACACAAGATAAATGATAAGGCAAAATCAATGGGTCATTATATGAAAATGTAAAGACGTCTCCGCGATCTTGTCGCAAGGACAAGATTCAACATAAACAATTTGGATGTAGGTAATACGGTTCTTTTATCGCAAAATGATTACATGATAAGCTTGCGAGCTTGAGAAAATGATTAAATGATAAGCTTGCGAACATATACATGATAATGAGGCCGAGGCAATGCAAACGCCGCACAATTGATATTCTGATCATATTATTATGCGATACTAATAGTGCAGGAATAAGAAAAGATGAAGCACAAGTAAGAACTTGCGAGGAACAATAAATATGCAAAGAGGAATGCATATACTAGAGACAAAATCAGAGAAATAAAGAATGGAAGCAATTTAAAGCTACACCAAGTTTAGAACGTCAAAATAATCTAAGTAACACAAACATTAGCTATACATTGCAGTAGATAAGCATTCTCATCATACAAGCATCATACTCGCATCATGAAAGCATCGCATAAGCATTTCATGGCATAAACATCGCATACACATTTCATAACATAATCATTACATAAGCATTATATTCGCACAAGTATTTTACAAAACTTCGCAGAGTTATTCAGAACTTCGCAGAACTATTCAGGATTTCGCAGAATGTGATTATTTCGCCCAATTATTTCTCACAATTATAAGCAACTTGAAGAGATTATACTATCGCATGGGCACAAAACATGACACAGAGGCAAAATAAGAATGCAAAAACAATTCGCTCAATCAACACTTTCTCAAGGATTCTACCCTCATCGATAAAGAACAGAGGCAACTATGGATAACCAAGAAAACATTTTATGTTCTTCATCTTCTCGGCAAGAATCATTTCCAAAGTGGATGTTCACTAATGAACAACAAGAATCCTCATCAAAAATGGAGTAATAATTTCGCATAAATAGAGGCAATACTTCTTATTCGCAATCAAGGACAGATACTTCTTATACTTCTAAAAGGATACTTCATACTTCTTATATATTTCGAGGATTAAGTACTTCTTATATTTCTTCAAGGATACTTCATACTTCGATACTTCAAGAGTTGATACTTCTTATTTATTTCAGAAAGCTTCGGAACTTCGCAAAGAATAGAGGCAAGTACATACTTTTCAAGTCCAGTATTCTTTCGCTGCCTTTCATCAACAAAGTCCAAAAATTACTACAACAACATATTTTTCCTTAAAGATCGCTCTTCAAGCAATATTCAAGGAAAAGAGGCAAGATGTAGGAGCGAGAATATCACAGACAAGGACATACTTGCGAAATCCTCACCAATGACACTTTGCGAGTGTCGCAGATCGATGACGCAATAGATAGTGGTGATAGAAACATGAAGAAAGCGCGAAGATCTTGCGAAAAATAGAGTGTCTGCGAGACTTAACATTTATACTCTTGCGAAATGTCGCAAGGTAAATCCGAAATTAAGGGAAATATTAGTTGTACACGAGCTGTCATCCACTATGTAAACACTATATAAAGAAGAGAGCAGGAGAGAGAAAGGAGAATAATTTTGGTAAGAGAGAGAGAGATATTTTGGAGAGAGATATTTTTAAAGAGAGATTTATTTT